>JAHZNA010004417.1:0-11886 GCA_027743935.1 Sinodicranocentrus sp. ZH6
AGCTCGCACTTCAAACACTTTTGCGAGCTAATAAAGATACGGGTGTGTCAAAAATGCACCAGCGGCAAAAACCATCCCATTCCAACAACTTCTTCGAAAGCAACAATGTCGGTTGGAAAACTGCTACGAGTTAGCAGTGTAAAAGCTCGTAATTAGTAGCAGGGATGACATATTATTGTGACTACCCTGTCCTGTGTCACGTTGGATATATCTGGAAAAATATGGAAAAAGTCTCGCAAACGGGTTAAATAATTTTGAGAAGACGAGCAAAACGCATAATCGTTACGTTCCCGTTTGCAATCATGTCAGAATGTGAATCCAGTTGATTTTATGCTAGCATAATGTGATTGCCCAATGAGATATTTGAAAATATATAACCAAAATACACAATCATAAACAGCTACTGGTATTTATTTTAGTAGTTTTTTCTTTGACGACCATTTATATCAAACATACGTGATCATGGTATTAGCGCACATTTACAATATCAGGTCCAGGTACAGTATTCTACAGGTCGTAGTATTGTGTAGCATTTTGTTTTAATACTTTCCATTCTATATAAGTTTGGGAATCTTCCATATGAGCAAGTGGTTTGTCGAGTCCTCCCGTCCTGACAAATCACCAGAGCTGTCGCTGATAAATCCAGTAACCATACTGGAAAATGATGCACCGCTATTGCCCAGGAAGGATGGTATGGAGCGAAATTCCTCGTAGCCATCCCCACCACTAATTACTGTCCAATTGTCACGAGTCATGCAGCAAGTCAAGAATCTTACTTGACCAGTGTGACCATGACACAGTGGAGCTATTTTGGGATTCTGTCCTGAGGAGTTAATTGTTAGTAAAACACCAGCACTTGTTCCAATCCACAAGGATTTGTCTGGTGCCATAAGAAGAGCTGTGACACGAAGACATGCACTTTTATGCTGACGAATGATGTCATCACAACCTGTAACAAAATAAAGTGAATTCACGCATCTCGCTCTATAACATCCCTTACCTTTTATCCTTATGTGAAACTTACCAGCGAGAATTTTTGCCACATCTGGAGCCACATTCGTTTCGGACAAGCATTCGTAAGTAACGTTGCTGTAACACTTGATGATGCTAGAACCTTGAATTGCAATCCATACTTGTTGGTCGCTCGTAACCATTGCAGAAATTCCACGTGGCAACTGATTCCCATCGATAACAATCTGAATTGTCTGAATCAACTCCAACATCCCTCCATTTTCCCCGTACACCTTTATTTGTGAACCGCATGCACACCAAATGTAAGATTGAACGCAAATCATTTTCGTCACTGGATTCATTGCTGATCCTATAGTGACCCAGCTGGCGTCGTTAATCAGCCACCCTTTTCCATCTAAAGGCAATAAAATGAGAGTGTTATTATATTGTGGACTATGAAATGAAGAACAAAAATACATAAATTAAACCTATTCTACTCACTAAGATTGCGACTGTACACTGCAACATCCCCATTGCCAAGTGCCACAAAGACACGTCGGTCAAAGTACCTAGAGATGAGAAACGAACAAAGAGAAAGTGGTTTGAGCAAAAGTCATGAAATCATCTTTTAGTGTTCATCACCAATATCATTAAAACGGTTTTTGAGTGAGTGCTTGCTTACACCATGCAGTTGAGTGGAGCCTTATGTTGCACCTTGTGGCGATTCTTCTTGACGCGAACGCTGTCGGAACAGTCGTAAACGTGAAGACTTCCATCCTCGGTGCCTAACCAAACGCTCCAGTGTTCCGTGGATGCTTTATGACCTAGATAGTTTGACCACACGAGAGCTATAAACTTTAATGATGATATCAACTGTCACTAGTGCGTGTGGCATGAGTTCATGAGTCGGTAAAAATGAGGGTATAATTAACCTGATCTTGGTCTGTGGAAGTCATCTTCACTTTCATATCCTAAAGAGTGGAAATGCGCGTGAGGAGGATGGGCGGAGTCGTGGGCGGACGAAAACGATTCCGACTGGTAGGATGAAGCCCCTATGTGGGGGTAATTTGTGGGTGGAACAGCGATAATGCAAGTTATTCGGGAATTGCAAACCCCATTACAGGAAGTGATGGCTGGTTCTGGGTGTAATGTTAGTATGCAGATTTGACCAACGTAACCATCCGAATTTGCCACCCAGAGGTCAGTCATCTCCAAAGCCTTGCTGGCTTTGTTATACAAAGTAACTGGTGCAGCGCACGAGAGTTGAAGCCCCGCTCGGGTTTTTCGAATCGGAAGAGCCTGTATGAACTGCACTTGTGGCAGTTTTCCAAATCCATACCGAACTAGAGTTGGAGAAAATTATAATAATTGCAAACTGTACAAATGGGTTCTTTCTTATATTGTATAAATGAATTGAGAATGTTTACGATACATTAATAATTAAAATAGTGCTTTGTTGATTTTTCTGAACGACACAAATGTGTTATTATTCCTTTTTTCTAACATTCAGCTGTCAGCTCAGGTATTTTGAAATATTGGGAAATTATTTTTAGCAATAAAGCCATAGCCAATAAAAACACTTACCGAATTTTCCTAATGTGTCTTGAAATGAGTCTACCCAAGCGTTCTTCTTGTCTGACGAGCCAAAGAGGATCTTCAACGCCTCCGGATTGTCGCTGCCAATTTGTATAAGGAAAGTTATATATAAGTCAAGGTTGACGAAGTCGGGGCATCATGATGAACATCGAAGAAGATTATATGGATTAAAGCATTGCAATTACAATTACAATATAAACCATTTAGGTCTCCTACTACATAGCATCATGTAATGTGAAAAATGCTCAGATCGTGTTGCACAATATGGGATGTATGTAGGATATAGCATTTTCCCAAGTAAATTGTTGTAGCATACCTATTATCACTGACTTTTATTTCGATATCTAGCACATCCGCGTTGTTATCACAATGATGCTTTAGACCTAAAGCCAAATCCCTGAGCACTTCATCGAGACCCACGTGAGAGCATTTGAGTAAGGTGGCCAAATCCATCATTTTGCGAATAGTTTTCAAATCATCCAACTCATCACTGCAACCAGATTTCCCCGAACAACAACCCTCATGTTCGTCACTCACTATGTGAACATCAGTCAGCTGAACTTTCATCAGTAGCTTAAACTTACAGCCGTCAAGACTACTCCCAGAACTGTGACCTTGACTACAAGAAAATCAATCATTCCCATTTTGAACAAGATACATGAACTAGAACTAGATGACGCGTAGACATGTATCATAATATAATCTCATTTCTTCTATTAGTTTCAAACGGTGTCTTACGGTGGTCTCCTCATTGTTTTCCTCTTTATGGATGCAATAACGAGTGAGTCAGCAAAGAGAAATAAAGCTCTCTCCTTTTTAACATTGGAGCTAGAGCAGAGTGTGACGACATCTTGTCTGACTAAATGACCCAGACCGGAACCCCATCCTTCTATCTCGATCTCTCGACTTCCATTCGGATCCACAGATGCGCAGTCGATGTGAACGGCAAATTTTTTAATTCTTTCTAATGCAATCATGAGCCTAGAGTGATCTTCATGTGTTGACTCGGTATGCTTTAGCAGTTCCTATTGATAAATGTCAATATAGTCGTTTTTATTTTGCACAAAACATCTACGGGTTATTTAAACTGATGCACGTTTTTGAGCATGAGAAGCCAGTTAAGGAAACGTTTACTAATAAGAAATTAAAAGTTTCCTATATTCCAGACTACAATACGAGATTCGCATTGTCTATATGCATTTTTTACCTTCACGAGAAGTTCGTATCGGGGGATGCGTTGAATTGGCATGATCAGTAACGAGTCAAGTGAAAGCTTCCCTCTGTGCTGTCTGGATTGAGCTTCGATAAATCTTGCAAGTGTTGGCTTGGATGCAACCGCCATTTTTAAAGAGCCTTTAGCGTTCTTCCAATTGTTCACAAATAGGGAGTAGCAATCCAATAGAGAACTTTTGCGGAACTGGAAATGACGTAAATTGATAGGCATCATACGAGAGGAATTTATTGTTAGTAAGAGAGGAGTAGGAGCTCGTTTCTATTTCTTATACGCAGATTGTCTTACCGTGTCCATGAGTACATTCCCAATACATTGATTATCGTCAATTATCGTCCGTTGTAAGTCATCCAGCAGTTGCTCATGATGGCGAAGAATGATAGGAATCTAAGTGGTGAGCATTTTGTTTTTTTAAAATAAATTTCGCCAGAAGTTGTTAACTCACTAAACGAAGTCATAACTACTAATAAGTACTAAACTCAAAGTACAAAAAGGAGCTTACTTGAAAAAATATTTCATCCACTAGCCCATTATCAATGATATCAGAGAGTTTTAATGGTTCCATATATTTCTGTAAAGAATAAGAATTTTCAACGGAATGAAAACATTTTTTGAATGGCATCAAGATTTTCAAGTGGGATCTTACGTTGCTAATTATTTATTTATGCTTAAAAATCTTCAAGTAGAACTATTATCAGAATGTCTTAGAGTCAAAGAAATCCATCTTACAAAAATCTCCACTTATCAAGTATCACATACTCAAGTTACGAACTGGGTTCCTTCAATGGTAGCAGGCAAAGAAAGGAGTAAAAGCTGAATTTGGGGGAATATGAACGGAATACTACTCTTTACCTTGACAATAATCCGAAGGGAATCCACATAAGATTTCTCTGTTTCCACAATCTCAGCAAGGACATGTCCTCTAGGGCTGGCATCCTGCGAAAACAAAATAGTCGTTCTTGATATAAATATACGCAAATCAATTCTCAGTAAATATTCTCAGCTTGGAAACGTAATGGCCTATTAGCCATTATTCGCACATATACCAAGTAGATATAAACGACTAGCAGTGTGTTCGCATTTTGTATCGTATTTCCCTGTTCTCGCACAATCGCCTTAAAGCTAGTCTAAATGTCAGTAATTGAGAATATAAATCGTATCATATTAATATAAAACTCGTAAAATAAACGAAATGTACTTTTTGTCGGACAAAGTTAGGCCTTTTGCATGATCACGAAATACATAAATCTTTCCTTAGACGCCGAAGCTCCAAAAGTTGTGTCTAAAAGTCGACATGTTTTTTTTCGACGAACGGTTAAATGCAAAGAAAGTTTACTAAGGCGCAGTTGGGCAAATAGTGACCATCTACCATAATGCACTTTGATGGAGTTTGAACAGTATTGGCCAGGAACTTGAAATTATGACAACCTGTTATACGTCATGCATAACTTTTTAAAGGAATTTATTTGGTTATCAATTAACCAATTACGATCAGTAACCCACATTTGATTTTTTTCCCTTTTACAAGCATATTAGTTTTAGGACATTTCATTCCTAGTAAATCTCTATCTCTGAATCGTACGTCCACAATAAAATCGCGCATAGCATTCCACGTATTTCTTCTTCGAGCTATTCCTATTTATCTGGTACGAAATTGGACACGCATATCGAATCATTATTGTAACAGACAAAAATATCCCATGGTTGAGAAATAAACTATGGTTTACTGCTCAATTTGTTTTACTTTTCATAAGGAAGCATTTATACATATTCTTGTCATCTCAAACCCAACAAACGCATGTAATGGGAGCATTCCAGCTGCTTAAATTATTCGGCAGGGCTCTACACCACATTAGCACGTTGCAGCACACAATGATTATGTAATATTAAAGAGAATGGTTTGATTACCAAAGAGGAAAGATGAAAGAGTACACGGGACTCTGTTCCCACTTCATCCCTGATGGGAACGTGTTTATTTTCGCAACTCAAACCAACCTAATATCGTTGATATCAATAATCAACGAATCACAAACAGACTCACATGCTCTATCCGGCTGTAATTATTTCATCGAATGTTCATTTGACCTTTACGCCTCACTTAACCTACAAAGTTTGTAGGAGGAGGGAAAAAATCCCACTTTTTTATCCGCTGAGAACTTTTTCTTCTCCTTCGTCCCCTTACTTTTGAGAAAGTATGTATCTTGTACATCATAAGTCTTATTGTTTTATATGATCAAGCCTTCCAGAAGAAAGGAGTTGTAAGGAGAATTCTACTTTTCTCTATATATGAATAAAAGCTGCACCGCAGACAGCCAACTTTTCCCCTTTTGTTCTGCCAATAAATCACTTCAGCTAACAAATTCGCATCAACGAATATGGCAATGCACTAATATGTATGTCTACCGTATCAGAAGCATTTGTTTCGAGATGGAAATGATATTGGTAAATGGCAAATGCATTAAAATTCAAATGTAACCAATGTATAAGAGAATTTATGGCTACACTAAGCCGACAAAAGAATCCCATAGGGGATCGCTGCGCAAACGAGAATCAAATATTAATAAACTAGAATTCAAGAGTCTTCCAAAGTTCCACCTTGTTTAACTTTCAAGCAGACGTGAGAAAGTAGCAAATACAGCAATTTCAGGAGCAAGAGTTCAAAATGCATCATACCAACTGAATTAATTAAGGAGCTCAATTTGCGAATATTTTTCATTTGTCAAGTAAATATAAATGCATGTACAGAAATGAATGTAGTCGTTATCAGGTGATTGAACTTGTTCAAAATGGACATTTTAAAACTAACTCATTCTACATAAATCACTTACATCTCTCTGCAGTTGCTGCACAACAGCAGCAATGGCTGCAGCTAATGCTTTCTCGTTTTCATCCTCTTGAGTGCTGAGAGTAGGATTTCTCATGGAGCAACTCCTTAAAATCGGGAGTCTTTCCGTTGAGCCAGCGTTACTACCGCTGGTAAGAGAGTTGTTATCGCTAACAACAACTTCTGGGGTAGGAGATCTAGTAGAGCGTGAGCTTCTAATACCATGTGCCTGATACCTGTCCAATAGCTCGAGATTAGAAGAAGGTTGGCCAATATGATGATGAGGTTGGTGGTGCTGATTTATCACATGTCTAGAAATCCCTTGCCGGCTTCCAAGCGTCAGCTCACTCACTAAAGCAGATTGTTGATGAAGTGCAACGGTCCTTAACCCATCAAAACTAGGAGAGCCCTTGCCGTCGCACATAATTAGATTTAAGTTATTTTCCTCCGCAATGAGTATATAATTCTAACGGCTCCTCTCTCTTCTGCTTTGCTAACAGTACAATAAGGATACTACAGCAGACATCATAGCCTATCACAGCAAGGCTACGGTTTTTTCTTAGAAGAAAGCTTGGAATTCATATTTATATGACGCAAAATTATTGAGATGGACAGATTAGATAGCGTTTCACTTCAGTCTTTGTGAACAGACAGTTTGCTTATTTGGCCACAACTTGTTTTCTCAACATCACACACCACTCGCCTGTCAGTCAAAATCAAGACGGAGAGATAAACTGGGGCACGTGGAAAGATCTATTCACACTGCTATCTGTGAAATCCTGACAATGTATATTTTTACACCGTTTCCTCATCTTTCAAAGTTTTGAAAGTAACAAGTAACAACACGAGCTCGACATGCATAACTATTTGCACGTTTCCATATAGTATGTATCTATAAAACTATTGTGTATCTATGTCTATCTTCGTCTATCTATTATATCCATCTTCCATCTCATGTATTGGAAAAATCTAGGAAACAGTTTTTTCTTCTTGGAGAATCTCGATTCCGAGCTAACCTAGATATATTTATTATGAGAAGGGAAAATATGGAAAGCCATATTTATTCTAACTGTTGTGAGCTCTAAAATGACAAAGAATTTGACGGAACTAGAAGGAAAACAAGGATTACATTTTTTACTCTCACTATGAGTCAGTCTATTCAGCTCGTAGGCTAACCCCGTCGCTGATGAGTACTTATCGTTGACTAACTTCTAATCCCCTATACGCTACTCAATTGGTTGGAAATGGAATATGAATAATATTGCATATCGACTTCACCAGACATGTGCACGCTCCGACGAGCTGATCAAAA
The DNA here is from genome assembly GCA_027743935.1 of Sinodicranocentrus sp. ZH6. Classification (NCBI taxonomy): domain Eukaryota; kingdom Metazoa; phylum Arthropoda; class Collembola; order Entomobryomorpha; family Entomobryidae; genus Sinodicranocentrus; species Sinodicranocentrus sp. ZH6. Next base: position 7,915 of record JAHZNA010004417.1, read on the forward strand.
ATGAGAGCTGAGGAGAACCGGAGCCAGGCAGAAAACATTTGGCTTCCAGGGGAAAAAGCAGTGGAAGTAGAAGCAGCTGCAAAACTATCACTTATTGTACCTAACGTTCATGACGCCTGCTTACTTTCATGGCTGAGAAAGTAGGAGCACAAGGAAGGCTTTCATCTCCCTACTTGCACGAAGAACATTGCAATGCTATAGAGATAATAGGAAACTCTTAAAAATCCAACCAAGATTCCTAACTGCTGAAACAACAACCACTTCTCACACAGCCATGTCTCCATCAATTGTTAGCTGATGTTAGAGCTCACCTTGTGTTATATAGAATCACCTCTTTTTACGATTGGAAACTCGGTGTGTATTTCCAACTTACCACTTACTCTGACGCTCGTGGTGGTGGCAAGCAAGTAACTGACTGTGAGTGAGGAATAATATTGGCTTTCTTCTTTGCTCAAATTGTCTGCATATGCCTAAACTCTGGTATTTTACGCATATTACCACACCACTCAGCCAAGCAAGAGGTGCAATAATGCCCGTCTGAGAAAATGTAGTCGACGAGTGGTGCGTGTGTGCAAATTTTCCTCCTCCTACAAAATCATGACTGATGATACGATGGCTAAAAGGCAAGCCTAGAGCTTAGTTATGACATGAGATTGATTCAACTGTGAGTGAATGAAATAATAAACGGGGAAAGTAGCACTCCACACACAAAGAGCAATGGAGAGCGGAGCCAAGGGGGGAATTTTCATGCTACAGGTGGAAAACTCACTGTTGGAGCACAACACACACACACAGTTTGGTTGAGTTCTATAAATGACACAACGCGACAGCCATCATTACACAAGTATTGAACACTTTCCCTGGAGCATTATAGAAAAGAATGCATGCACTTTCGGTCTGCTGAAGCTGTTAACCACAATAAGTGGTGGATGGTGTGAAGAACAAATGTATGCATATGTCGCCGAGTGTCAATGGGAATTTGGGAGAGTGAATCGAAACAAAACACAATCAAGTGGAGAAGTGATGGAGAGTGCGTAGTGAAATGCACGACAATGACAATATCCAAGCCCAGTTTGTACGAAACTGATTGCCCACAAAACTCTCTCTTGCTTGCTGAATAATCCTGCAAACAAATAAAGTGGTTCTTGCAACCAGTTCCTTTGCACGACAAGCAAGGTCTCTCTCGTAATGCATAGGGGCACTTCACCTCTTTCAACTTGATGTTACATGATCACCACCACACCACTATAATTTTCCATTAACGTCCTTCCCCGTCTTGCGCTAGAGACACAAACTCACAAGCAGGGTAATTGTAATGATACGGTAATTATGATTTCCAGAAGAGATGCGATCCCACACCATTTCCTTTGTGTGATTGTAACTGCATTCATGGAGAATGCAGAGGAAATAGAGGGGAAATAGAGTGAGTAGAGAAAACTAGCAACTTATCAAACAAACTGAAATGAAATGAATCGAAAGAAGCAAACAGGACCAAGAACAGTAGAGACCAAAAGCAAAGCGTTGCACGTAGACACTGTCATCATTCAACCAAGAAGACTTGGTGGAATAAAAAGAGGAAAGTTTTTGGCTCGCCTCGTACTTTACTTACTTTCTGAACTCTCAATGAGAAAGGGGAGCATTAGCCTCGGTTTGAATGTGTACATGTTACCACCAGAGTACCAGTGACCGTGCTTACTGTTGCTCTGACTCTGGACAACTTCCAAGTCGGAAAATTGTGTGAATATAAGAGCCTCGTGGAAGCCAACCTCATCATCATAATCATCGTCATCATGTGCAAAAGTAAAATATTCCAGAAAAAGCTGCATCCAAAGCTAGACTTAGATTTAACCCAAATCGTCTGTATTACAATGCTTTTTTTGCTCGGCGGAAGCGTTTTTTTGATGCGACGAAAAGATGCATACCTTGCCTTGCATCAGCAACACCAGCAGCCAGATGCACTATGCTGAAAAAGTAGATTATTCTTTCGGCTGATAGCATTATTTGACCACATAAAAAACCCTATTTCTCCTACTTTTCCTTCGCCAACTTCTCTTGCAGACGTGAGAGGAGAGAAAGAAAAAAGAACGACAATTTTCTCTAGGCAGGCTTCCCCTTTTCCTCCTCGAATTCCTTTATCGGCAAGTTATACACACAAGTCGGGAAACACAATCGACCAGAAGTTTTTTTCCTACTTGTTCTACATCCTCTGTACAAACCGACAAGGAAAACTTTATCAATATGAAATCATTGAAACGAAACCCATCAAATATAAAATGTTATTACTACTTCAGTTAAAATAATAATAATATCGACAACGTTCAAACGGACAATAACATTGCTTTTCAGTTTCAAGCCACTCGGACACGGGTTATGAAGGGTTATTCATCTTGCACGCTTTTATGGACAAATGTGTGTTGAACTGCTGAAGTCTTCCACACATTTTGTATTCCACCATAATTCAAACCGGGTGTTGGTCGTGGGATTTTTGTAATTGTCAGCAATACCCTTGGAAGACTCATAAAGGAAAAGCTGAGACCATGAAAACAGCTCTCGGCCAGCAACCCCGTTCACGAGTGTTGTCATGTTTTTCCATATAATTTATTGAATGTCACGTCACGCTTTCATAGCTTGGCAAACAAATGTTATCCGAAGACTGGATATCTCTGTATAAGGACTAGTTTTGCTTAGATATGAGATAGCGTTTTGTTCATAACTCAGCGAGCTACTGGTCAATAAATTGCACCATGCAGCTTCATACAGCTTATGAAAGGTTATATAAAATTTAATATTGGCAACATTCACTTTGCCGCTGTGTGTATCTGTATCCAAACACTGCTCAAAGTGTAATTCTTTTTTTAAGAGACATATTAACCGTGTCATAGGATTTACGTTCTTCCACAGTTGAGGGAAAAACACGCTCAATTCTACCAACAGATAAAGGACATTGCTCTTTTCCCTTTCTTTGGAAGTCATTGGCATCCGTCAAATAACTGGAATTCGAAAGGAAATGGAAAATGGAAACATTCACTCCCGACTTCAGCCCAATTCATTACAGAGATTTTAAATGGATTCCCATTGACTCACACTAGCCTTCAACATTCGAGCATTTTCTATTTACTCATGCTGAATCACCCACGTGCATCAAGGACGTCTGTTTTTTGAGATCTTGTTCATCCACCATTTTCCATGCTAAACTGGCTAGATCCAGAATTGGAAGCGTGGAAAATAGTGTTTTTAAAAAAGTTGTCGTTCTCAGCAAGTATCTAGAATCCCGAGTGAAGGATTGTCGGTGATGGTCCATATATCAGTGTACAAAGAATGAAAGCAAAGAAAACGTGACGAGGACATTCCGCTTCGATTCCACTGAAGTTTCTAGTTAGTTCCCTTGAAATATGTTCATAATCGACTGTGTTCATGATTCATAAAAGTTTGAATCACTTGAAGCATTTGAAATTACCATCGAGCATGAAAGCTAATTAGCCGAGTCATCAGAGCATAAGTGGTCCGTTGTTCGGCAACGGTTCTGATGAAATGGCCAAATAAAAAAATTATACAAGGTCACCAATATGAATACATATAAATGATAGGCAATCAAACAAACAACACACTCCTTCAACCTCATGCCTCCTACATGTGAGGATTGGGAATTCTATTCATTTCATTATGCATTGTGAAATTCTCTACTTTGTACTTTCATAGTAGAGTTTTCACCATTGGAAAGAAGAAGACAAGTACAAAGCCCTATACTAAATCCGTGTGTACTCATCCTTTGAACTTCAGATAATCTCTCTCGTGTCAACCATCTAATAATGACTTTTAATGGTTCCGATTCATGTCTATAAGTCATACGTATTAGAGAGAAAAAGTATGTATGTTAGAGCTCATATATTTGTTTGCCAAAGATTGCAAGTTTACTTATTGCTCAGAAATTTGCATTTGCTTCCTCATTTTCCCACAAGGTCTTCAAAACAT
>JAHZNA010004418.1:0-10741 GCA_027743935.1 Sinodicranocentrus sp. ZH6
CTTGTAAAATGATGGAAAACGTGTATAATGCTTGAGGGTAATTATGTCGAAAAAATTGATTGAAAATGTTAAACCATATTTAAATGAGAGCTCAATAAAAATGCTTTAAAGCAAACCAAAAGACCCACGTAGCCTTCAAAGTGAAAATATATTTCATTTTTTGGGACATACCTGAAGGCAATTTATGCATGTATTCAACACTGGTATAGAAAAAATTGTGAAAGATTTAGCTGATAAACGTCAATGTAGAAGTAGAAGAATATAAGTTAAAATCACACTAACTACGAGGTCATACGAAACGAGCAATGATCTGCCGTTGACTGGAAGCGCACACTACAATGAAACGACATGAAAAATTAAATTACGAAAATAAACTATGCCAGATGAGCAAATGAAAGCGTCCAGCAGTGAGTCTCGCAGTCAACCCTCATTTCTGCTAGCAATCCCTATATATCCTAACGCTTGGGGCAGACTGACACATCGGTGATGACTAGATGACATTGATGATTTGCATAAGCAAGGCCCATGGCCCATTTGTGCATAAATTTGGATTAACAAGGCAAGAACCTAGCTATTCGTATTGTTTTATTGTATAGTATATTATGTCACTGGCAACTTAAAAATCTTAAAAGCATTGGGGGCTAAACCCAAATAGCCTGTGGTTCGATTCCCAGACTGGGGATTAATTTTTCTAATGAATCGAGACTTTAAATGCTTTAAATTTTAAAAACCCTGCTACTCACAGTATAAACAGAGTTTAAAATTCTATCACAAATCTTAAGTTCGAATTATTAATTTCAATATGAACACCAACTAAGGTTGCCTTGCCTATTCGGTCTCATGTCATTTATGGGGCTGACAATATTCAGCGAATATGTTACCTCACTCGGACAGGATATCAGGATATGGACATATGGATTGTAATTGTGACATATTGTATTCTTATGTACGATCGCATGACATACTTCCTTCTTGTAGATCATATTTTATTTGATGATGGATAACTCAAACCACTCTTGTGGATATTGCCGTGCTTGGCTTATGTATATATTAATAATAACCATCTATCTGAGCTATTATCATATTACTGAGAAATGCGCAATGAGCTGTAGCTAGCACACGTTGGTTATAAAGCTGTCATAATATATATGTATAAAGTTTGTTGTTACGATCATATTTTAGTATTTCCCTTTAGTAAATCCCAATGACACTATTCATCTCAACTCTGTTGATCACAGTTGACAGTTATTTTGTTACTAGCTTCATTGTGTGTGAAAACCGTAGGTATTTTACAACTCACAGTATTCTTACGTATTACAGGTGCATACATTAGAATAGTAGAATAATTTAGCTGTACGAAGCTCAAAATTGCAATTAAAGTCTTTCACTGACGGAGGTTATTAACGTTCTTCAAATTAACTGTTAGGCTTAAAATATGTATGGTTGATGAAACTTGTACCTTCATATGAAAACAGTCAAATGGTTTGCACTCTAAGGTTCATCGCTATACTGTGAATCAGTTAACTAACGCACTTGGGACTGGCTTGTTATTTTTGTAGCAGTTCGTTTATTGGAAGGAAAGTTGTGTCATTTTACACGGAACTCGTTTAACATATAACAACAAAATAATGAAAGAAGTGACATAAATTAGCAAAATGTGATGTCAACCTTAATAATAGAGAGTATATATGTATAATTAATAGTAGTGCGAAATGTGCGAATGAGTACATTGTGGCTAACTCACGAAGAGCGACATATATATTTTGGGTGCGATGTGAAGTCAGATGATGACGATTAATATAACCCTGGCCCAGCTTCTAGCTTTTACAGCATCCCGTTTGACGCACATTTTTTCTCTCTATACAACTCTACGCGAATTGGGAAAATAGCAAACATCTCTCTTGCGTAGCTATAGTATACATGTAACCAAAACTCATACATGTATATCCATGATGACCTTAAAACGGGCCTATCGTTAGTGCTTGAATAAGTATAACAAGTAAATGGTTTTCTTGTTAATGTAAAACCCTTTTCTTATATAACTCCCCCACTAGACCCATTCGCAGAAAGAATCCCGGATCTGATATACCTATACCGTACCACGGTACCGATAAATGTACGCACGCACATATCTTCAACGTGCGTCAGCAGGAAACGAAAGGCAGCATCAGTTGCTCACAAAAGATCTATATGTATCTACGTAACCGAGTAAATAGAATGTATCTTCGGGTGGTTTTAAAGATATCAAAAGTTTTGGGAGCACTTGTATGTGCCAAGTGTCTTGAAGTGCGTAAGTCAGAATAAACTGGGCCCTTTTATGGTTCGTTGTGGTGAACGGTGGTTGGTATTATTCAAGATGGAAGTAAATACAGTTAACACCAAGACATGGTATACCACTTTTATATTATGATAAAGTTGCCACAATTTCGGTACCTTTACTCTTAGGCACTGATATAGGGTGCGTGCTACCATGAAAATCGTACTAAAAGATTTTTTATATCGAAATGCGTCTACCCGAGAAGGTCCCCTATGTCAATCTCTTCATTTTCCAGAATAGATATGAGAGCATATCGGCGAAATCATGCTTTGACATATGCATCATGACACAGTTACACAATCATATATGCGAAAGAACCATTATTATAGAAACAAAGATGTGCAGAATTCTGCTCCCAGTTCCAAGGAGAAAGGCTAAGGTTGCATTGTACACTCTGCTTACGCACATGAGCAAGTGAAGTGCGTAAGCAAAGATTTTGAACTGGGAGAAAACGCATTGTACTCCTAACCGAGTTTAGCAACTGCTTCCCACAACTATAACACAAACATACTTAGCCTCGGTTGAGAGATATAAATATGAAGTGAGACTGTTATCAAATATAAATTTTCCCATGGCAAATACACAGTTTCCTCTATATAGGACTTGGAAGTCTCCCCTTTTACATTCTCTCTTTGGATGGATTTTTTACACGTGCTATGCTAGCAAAGCTGAGCTATTATTAGACTGGCAATTTCTATTTTTAGCTCAATACAAGTTTCGCAAACTCATTGCATTAACTAGGATCTTCCAAGATTTTAGTTTGGTTTTATTGGTATTTTCTGCGGTAAGTCAACCAGACTTCTACAGAGCATATTCTCACAATTCATAAAAGAAAAGTTTTATGTCTACAAGAATCAGCATCATCACGGCCATAATCAGTTTTTTTTGCTTTTGCATTCGTGAAAGAATCACATGCAAACATGGTTACATACCATTCACATATTACATTCTTAACCGTGTCGAAAAACCCGAAAAATCGGTTATAACCAACCGAGAGATACCGACTTGCTTGAAGAAAGAGAAGTCTTTAGAGAATGAGACAAGAAGTGAGTAAGTATGTCTGTGTCGACATGAAGTGCAAGAGTTCTCTGTATCCGTCTTTGTCCTCTGCGTCATTGTATCCTGTTTAAAAACAGGCGATGGCCAAAGAAAGAATGAAGCATGTTGATTCACACCAGTAACACTTCACATCGCTCTCCAACTTTCTAAACGCATTTACATAAGCTGAAATGTCGAGCACGGCACCAATTCACCATTCAATAATGCTTAAGGAGGCTTTGAGAATCTTTAGAAACTTGGATGTAATGTATTTACCAACCACACCGCACGTTCAAACGGATACATTGCAGCATTTTTTGTAAAATGCAAGTAAAAAATGTAAGGATATATCATATACATAGATTTGGATGTGTGACCTCCAAAACATCAGCCAAGGCAACTCCTCTACGCACTTTCACTCTATTCTCGTGCTCCTTTTAACTCTCCCGTTTTGCCTCTTTGTTTTACCATATATTTCTCCTCCCTTTATGTATGCTGACATGCATTCATACATTCCTCTCTTATTGCTTTTCATATTCTATGCTTCGACAGTTTTTTAGGACTACTGTGTAGCATAATATTGTCATCATTAATAGCGTGCCCTCGGCTTTTTATAGATGAGCAAACAGTAATGCTTACATGCCTCCTACTTCATATTACTCATCGTCATTAATACAACACTCAACACACTGTTGCTTTTCCCTTTATTGATATATATTATAAATGCATTCATGTGATTCTCATCCATACATTGGTACATAAACATATGCACGATGAGAGCACGAAGAATAACCTTGATTATGTGTGGCACTCCCCTACCTTTCCTTACGTCATTGCTTACCCTACTACAGGCTACTAAAATTCGTGCAATCATACTTGGCGGCTGCTCCACACCCAAGGCTCGAAAAGCAGTAACTAGTCTGGCGATGTCGGCTGATGACGGATTATAAATCATGGTCAGTTCGAATGACCAAATAAGCGTCAGCCAGCACTCTAACAACACCTTGTTTTTCGTTATCACGTTACTTGCCCGTTATTTGCTCAACTGTATAACTGCCCGACTGTTCCGCTTATTCGATTATGATAAAGCTCATTGGAATACAATTATGACAAGTTGAATTGTTCAACCAGTAAATAGCAAGTGGTTCATTCCGTTTTGAAGAGCGCCTTTAAAGCATTTACTAGATTGCAGCAGCACGACAAAGTCGTCCTCGGCAGTAAGACCAATGCTTTGTTTTTTTTTCTGGATTGCCGTCATAGTTGTATTTCCAGTATCAAGCACACACACGCCAACTTCATTTATAAGCTAGACTCTTCAGAGGAAACGGTGGACTTGAAGGAGTGTACTAAAATAAGTGTATAAATTCTCTGAGAGCAAGCTTGCGACGAGTTGTTAGCAGAAGGCGAAGAAAGAAAGGAGCTTGTTGTAGAAATGCGAAAGGTCACTGGAAATGCGTAAGCACAAAGAACCATTATGGCAATAGAAGAAATGCCAGCAACCAGAAACGCTAGTCTGTAGTGTGCCGACAGCAATAAGTATACATATATATATTTTTTAAACATGTCTATGAGGATTCGCAAAAACGAGAAGAAGAGCCTTTTTGCAGTTTTATGAGGGAGCGAAGAGCTGGGACGAGATGAAAAATTCCAAACAAATTTTAAAAGACATATAAATCCATAGTTTGCGGACGCATTACATGAAAAGGAGTGTGGACCTTGCTGGAGCAAACTATTAATAGAAAGATAGACCTTTTGCTCGCTAGTCTGCCTGCTTTTCTATTCATAGATGGGAAACCACAACGTGCAAAATGCTCATTTCTGTATCAATATTTGTCAAACGATGGTTTCTCCAGTGGACGATGAAGTTCGGTAATCCAGCAAAACGACCAATTAATAAGCGATATGACGGGTAGCCGAGGTACGTGATGTGACTAGAAATTCATTTGTAGGCAATTTTCTTGCTCTATGTGTACAGCTTTCTCTACAAAGCTATACACACTTTCCCATTTCCTACTCTTCATGTTCACACTCTGTTGAGTTTAGAGATAATATTTGTGTTGAAGAGGTTGAGAACGGCTTATTGATCCAAGCATGAAATGAATTCAGCCCTAATACTCGGAGAATTTAATGTGTGTTACATATTCAGACCCTTCATCTACGTATCTACATCCGGTGTTAATCTAACATTTTTTTTACAAACCAACGACAAGATCCAAACAGAAGTTTTGTCAGTTGGAATATTCTTCTATTTTGCATCCATGATTTATGTTCCAATGACATTCTAGCTACTCAATCCAACTGCGAAAAAGGCTTTGGATAGCACTTCAACCTTATTTTTCCCTCGAAGAGCAATCTTTGTGAATTCTTCTAATACTGAGTTTGCATATGATACTCAAAGAGCTTTTCGCTTGTTTTGGCATGCTTGTTGGACTATGAAAAGTCTGAGAGTCCATATTTGCTCTGCTCGGTTAAGTATACTGAACTGGAAGAAAAAATCTCCGAAGTATGTGTACTTAATTAACAATAGTGTTTTACTTTCACCCTCGGTTTCCCTGGAAAATATTTGCTTTCATTTTTAGCCATAAATTACAAATGTTGAAAGAGAAAGGTTGGAAAACGATTGAAGCGACGCATGATGGAGTCATGAAGTAGTTGTATAATTTTACATTTACATGAAAGTGGTACAAGTTAAAGAGAATCATACACCAAATGATTTAACATGCAATAATGAACCCTCAACGATAAGTAATTTCTTATGAAAGATTCAGGCGTACATTCAAATTGATGCTTGCATGCATGTGACATCGTACATGGCTAAGAAAAAGATGAACATGTATGCTATGCTGACAAAAGGATGTGCCGGATTCTTTCGTAAACTCACCATTAGGCATGAGACTCGTTGAAACTTCAAAGGTTCAACTGTCATCAAATGAAAAAGCGTACAAAGCATACATGTCTTATCGGTAATTTATTTAGCAGTCTATACGCAAGCATGAGGATGTATTGTAAGGATCATATACGAGTTGTTGTATACACCTGTACTCTTGCTATGTGACTAAAATTTAATTCAACTCAATTTATGAAAACGTAAATTAATGGAGTAGATTTTCTTCTGCATAAATGATTTTCTCATAACATCCCAAACTTGTCATACACTTGAAAATCCGAGAAGCTCTTTAAAACTGAAGAAGTCTTTTTATGATAATAATAATAAGCCTATAACAGCCAATAGAAACATATTGTAGAAAGTGGAAATTCGCATGGGATATCATAATTGCCAGTGAAAAAATGTGCTATAATAAGCTTTCAGTTTTGTCAGATTGATGCTGTGTCAATGAGAGCGTGAAATTATCCTTTTGAGACTAAAATTTCTATTGTCTCTAACATCATACACGTCAAAGCGAACGATTTATTTGGCCTTACACACCGTGTGGATATTAAATTAAAGAAGAACTTTATAATTAAACGTTCCTTACCTTCCCATCAAAAAGACGTAAGCGGATGATGACGACAGCATTTTCAGAGTTGTCTCATCAAAGGAAATTCTATCCTAAGCAATATATAATGAATGACTTTGACTACCCTTTAAACTTTTTCAGAAGTTAATGAGAAAACTGAAAATAAAACACTTGACATGGTCGTCTCTTCAAGGATATAAAAAGTCTTTGAAAATTACTATGAAAAAAACACAACAATAGATCACATAACTAAGAAATGTTCCACGAAACGCTATCTCATATACTTGGGCCAAACCGCCCTTCCAAGTTTACATTGTATTTGATCTCGAAATCACTTTACCGACTGCGAAGTAAAACACCGAAGTCTACAGCTTCCGCTGAGCGAGCAAGAGAGAGAAAGAGTTCACATCGGCTGGCTTTGTTCAAGGAGAAGCCAAACTTGAGCTAGGATTTTTGGGATATTCCTTGCAACATCGTCCGTGAAGAACTGAACCCGGGTAGGGTTTTGAATGGGCATTTTATGAATGGAACGAATGAGTGAATGGGGCTGGGAATGACGTCAGTAGGAATTGATTGACGGTTCGCCACGTGCCGTTTCTCCTTTACCTTCTTCTGCTAAGAACACCAAAGCGTCCAGCAAGCCTTCTTCTGCCCCGTTGTTCCCTATGCTTGAGTTCAGCAATGCGAATTCGTGCGGTTCTTTTTTCTGGCTACGCCTCTCACTGTGCTAACCGGAGATGTGAACGTTGTACTCTACCTCTCTTTTTTTCCTGCTTTCACTTCCTTCGTTATGAATGACCAAGCTCATATTCACTTACCCACTATATTAAAAAACTTGCTAAACTCCGCTCTTTTTTGCAAAATTTACGCACACGTACGTGTATATATAGCCATCGGTTTTGGGAAGACGCTGTAATGGACGTTACATGTCTTACCTTTTTATGTAGCTTGTAGTAGAGCGATACTCTGGCATTGAAGTTATCACGGTGCTACAACTTCCATAAGTTGTTCGCACATATGGTTGTTGAGTTGTAAGTCCTCTAACCTGTGTTCCGTGGTTGACATTCAATTTTAGTTGTTCTCAATTCAAAGCGAGAATATGGAAGCAAATACAAACAGTTCGCTAACTGCTTGCTGCCGTCATCGTTGACGCTACTTGAAAAAATTAAGAGTATGTAAGTTCCATGCTGTTCAAAGTCTTTTAGTCGACGACCCTTTGTGGGAAAACATTTCAGGAAAGCAGCCACTGCTAAAAAGGTAGTCCTATATAGTGTGTTTTAGTTACGACAATATCCATTTTCATTCATGGCTTTTTTTGATATTCCATTATATACGTTTCGTGCGTATGACGTACGCACGTAGACTATTTTTTGCGTGCGTTCGTTTATGTAGGGCTTACGCAAGTCCTAGAATAGACTGCTTGTGTGTATTGCATTCAAGGATATTTTGTAGTAGTATAGCAAGATTGCGTATTTATCGGAACTAAAAGAGTTGAAGGGAGTGGAATCGGGTACGCGTAAGTTTTTCTCTGCTCTATCAATGGCACCTTGAACGAAGGATAGGTGAGGGCATCGGACGGTTTTAATTACTTTTCATGTGCTATGCTACTTTATGAATCGGACAGGCAACAGTAGTAGTCATTGGTAGCTAACTATCGACCTAGCAGCGTTTGATGATTTTACATGTCATCTACTGACTCAGTTCTCAAAAGTCATAAAAAGATATTTCAACTTGTATTTATTTTCTTTGAACAAAAGATTTCGCCCAGCCTTTTCCAATTATTTCCCAGTTAGCCTTAGGGAAAAAAACTTTCTTAATTGAGCAAAATATTAGAGCAGTTTAGTTAGACATAGAATTATAAACTTACGTCCGGGTATTTTACATAAAGCACTAATGCATGTAGCTGTAGCATGTAATGAAAAGTAATAAGTACTTTAATTTCTCTTTTGTCATAGTGCAAACATACCATAGTACTTCATTGATTTGTTCAGAGCATCTTCGAAACTGATTGAAACAAATTATGAAAAGCAATGAAATAAGCCCAATCATATCCATGAAAAAGTTATTCAGATTGACGTGGCAGATGCCTTTACAATCAAAATATATATTATTTAAGTATCTGCGTTACAAATTATTTACTGATATCATATGTTAAAACTTTTCTTGTATATTGGTTTCCTCCTCATGCTTTGGAATTTTTTGTGAAAATATTTTTATTTAATTTTCTTACATCCATTCAACATTGGCGATAGTTTCAAACTATGAATGAATCAGAAAATTGCATAGTATACGATCAGCGATGTAAAGTATTGTAATATTGTATTGCTGCTGTCCCGAAGTCCCATTTTCCATCCTACTCCTACCCTTCCTACAGATCGAGTTTACACATTTATATAAGTTAGCTCTTCCTCTCCAAACTTGATGCTTGTGAATCCTGTTTTCTATAGATTTTCTCCTCGGTCTCTTACTCAAGAAACCAGTGGGCTTGGCACTGTTACGGTATGGTATTTCTAAACCTCGTGCCGTGTATCATATCATATAGTCATCAGTTTTCTACGAAAGATAATAATACAATTTTCAAGAAATAAAGTTAATGCTTCGATAGATAAGGAACGCACTCATTCATGACGCTAGTAAGCACGAAGAGCAACTAATGTGGTAGCTTTGATCTGCGAAGCGAAAAAAAATTATGGCCTTTATTAGTTCATTCTAAAGAGCAATACTATAGACTAGTATGATCGCTTTCTATTTATAAAATGTACATATTCCTTTACAATCGAGTACGGAGAATTCATCAGTGACAACTTTAACCAAATATGGCCACCCCGCAGGTGGTAAAACAAGGTGGAAAGGGGTGTTCTCACCAGTGTAAACAGTGGAATAACTAGATGTAGGTATGCTATTCTTGATTGAGTTTGTGACATCAGCTTTATAGCGTAAATTAAAGCATTAAAATTGATACGAAATTTTCAGTTGTCAGATCCAGCATAATCCACCTCCACCAGCATCCAACAGAACTGGCTTAACATATGTCGTTTTCGAGAGTTTGCTTACTTTACAGGAATTGAGATTCTTCGGTCAAAAGCTATGTAAGAGAAGAAGAAATAATACGATCGAGCTGTTTAAGTTTCTTTTTCTACTTTCACAGGAAACAGTACGCTAACGCTCGGCTAGTTTACAACCACAAAGGCACACAGTATGAGTGAGTTGATATTTTTCAATAAAATTGACATGAATCATCCTGAATGTGTTATGTATACGAATATTGTACAAGGGAAATGTTAATGTACGAAATATTTACCCATTTACGAGTATATCAAGCTAACTTCAGTCTCCTAAAATGATAGGAGAAAGGTATAGAACATGAATACTTTAGACGAATAAGAAAGATCACAGGTGGGGCGTCCTGCTACAACTTGGAAATATAAGCTATCATTGGAATACTGCTGCTTCGGCTAAGGAATTATTCCATGTTTTGACGGGTTATTTGTATCAAACTTTTAACTTCAGCAAACAAGATATCTAATTTTTCGGATAAATCATATCATTGCTTATCTTATGACCAGAATTTTGTAATTTAGTACTGGAGCCTATTCAACCACTTATTCGGAAAGTTGATCGTTAGATTAGCAGAAAGCTTAAAAGAAAAAAAGTGCATGCTATCCTTAGCACATTAAAATTAAATCCAAATTTGGATAGCAGATAGCAAAAACTCCTTCTACTTATCTTTGCATTCTCATTACAACTTCTTTTTTGCATTATCTGCCCATTGGGAGAATCCCCATGTATCAAATCAGAACCAACCAAACAGTCCAGAGCTGTTAACAATCCGGGATTAAAGTAATCCGAATCCTGGATTTGGATTACGGATTACAATCCGCAATCCGAATCCAGCCACTGAGCTAAAGAATTTTGTAATCCGTAATCC
>JAHZNA010004419.1:0-17223 GCA_027743935.1 Sinodicranocentrus sp. ZH6
GTAAGATATAGTATTTATATTCTCATGAGTAATTCTTCAAGGTCTCGAATTCTCTCGTAGAAGAAGAAGAATATTTTCGGTGGAAGGTCCCAACCTTACCAAAGCGGGTCCCCACCAGTACCTAACCATACTGGGTCCCCAGCATAGCATACTGGGTATACACCGGTACTAATATACAACTATGTGTCTACAGCTTGGTTGGATATATAGGCGGGGCAGTAAAATTTTGATTTTCAGGACCAATCTCGACGAGTACAAATGACTTTGACCTTACAAATTTCCAAAAAAAAACTAACCGATTATAACCTAACCTAACCAAGGTAATATAGGTTGATTTGGTTGATTAGGTTAGGTTATAATCGGGTGGTTGTTAAAAAATCTAATTTTGAAATTTTTTTGAAAACAAAAAATGTTCTACTCGTCAAGATGGGTCCACATCCCCCCCTAGGTTGAATCCAACTAAGCCACTTTGGTATGGTGGGGACCCAGTATGATAATGACTCTGATAGCATAATGACCTTGTGCAAAGGGCGCTATCTTATAATAAATAAATAAATAAAATAAGGTACCGGTGTAGACCCACTTTGGTATGGTGGGGACCCAGTATAGTAAGATTCCGGTGGAGACACAATTTGGTATGGTGGGGACCCAATATGGTAAGATACTGGTGGGGACCAACTTTTGTAAGCTTGGGACTATCCACTAATATATTCGCAGACCTGACCAGAGCAAGAGAATGTTCATATGGTTCACATATTGCGTTTCTCATAGTATAGTATGCTCGTAAGTAATTATGGTATGATGTGAAGCATGTATTTTAGTGTACCTATAACCTATTTTATTTCCATTCCATCCGGTGTTAGTTTGTTGGGACTCAGGCTGTAAGAAGAACTAGCAATTATTTTAGTTAGTGACTGGTAATTCATGACATGACACTGATGACACTCGATTAAATGTGCGAATTGATGTGACTGGGTTATATGCCAGGAGATTTGTGAATACCACTTCCAGTACTATTAAGTCGAACTAATGTAAGTAATAAATTATGTTACATTGTCTTGTCACTTGTGGATTTAGTTGCTTGAGCTTGTATGCGTGTGTTATACTTGCTTTAATTGTATTTATTTACAGAATCTAGTAGGCTGTGAGGCACCAAATGCAACGTACAACGTACACTTAGGCGTCATATATTGTATATGTGAATAGACTAACCTAGAGGTTTAATGCGTAATGATGATTTCTTGTCGTCCAGGGGGTGAAAGTGACTCGGAGGACTCTGATGGATTCGACTATAATGTGTCGACGGGTGAGTAAGGAAATCTTATTTGAATTACGAATACTTTTCTTCAGTTCTTGGATGAGACAGGTGACCGGTGTTGTTGTTGGTTGTTGTCGTGTATGTTTAATTAATTAAATGCACTTGTATGTCTTGCGTTAAAAGTTATAAGTACATGCGTTTTTAAATAATAGCTATAAACCAGGATTTGCCAACACCAGTAGTGGATGTGTCTGGACCTGGAAAAGAGTACTCATCGTGCGATTTACAGGGACAATCCCCTTCTAACTTTCCAGTGGTCGTCATCAGTGGTAGAGGTAGGGGACGAGGTCGTGCAAGGTCACAAGAAGGGGAAGAATATCTTGAACGAAATGAGGATATTCAGCTCTCTTATATGCGTTTCTCTGAGACCGAAGATAAGCACAATTACGAAAGAAGACCAGGAAAGAAGCAAGCACTTCTCTCTCAAATACCAGGTTTCCAGACTTCTCAGGAACGGGATTGGGTTGCTAGTAATTCAGTTGGTCTCAAGTCTGTTTGGGAATCTGACCAGAGTCGTAAGTATTTTTATATTGAAGTTGTTATGTTTCTTCAACTACTATTTTTATATTCATTACCATTGAATACGAAACTGGTTGTTTCTCTGACTGAGAATAAAAGGCTTTTACTGCAAATTTTTTATTTATATTGTGTAGAAGATCATCCCAAATATTCGGCAGCATTAAAGGAGATTTTTGAGAAATGTCTTAAGGAAGCTAAGAATATTCTCGCAGTTGGATTATATCTCGCTGTCAGTTGCTCAGATTTCACCGCTCTTCAAGGAAGGTCGCAGGCGCTAGCAGGTAAAATATTTGAACCGTTTTCTGTTTACTACCAATTAGCAGTGTAGCTCAGCATTTATATGAGAAAATTGTTTGGCAATCCTAGTATTAATTGGGACAAATGAATTTCTTAAACCTGATATAACGCGGAAGTTTCTTACTAAAGAGCTACAGCTAGTTGCTTTTACAGCTTCACAATGCCAAAGGAAACAGAATTTGATCGAAATTATCTGCAACACTTTTCAACTTTCATCCCCTGAGATAAATACTGATTTTATTCCTGAAATAAAGAAAATGTGTTCTTCGCTAAACTTTAAGGAGGTAAACTTTATTAATTTTCGAATACGTACATTACAGCGCTTGATTTTAACATAACATTTGTTTAATTAATACTTTCAGGCTTGCATGTATGCCATGTACATGAAATTGCACAAATGCTTCAATATTCACGATTTTCTCATCCCTTTATTACTGCAAGATAGATTCAATTTAGTGGAGGAATATATAAAGGATTCGCCCGAAGATCAAATAAATGTTGTCAAATACTTAGATAATCTTTTCGACTTCGAAACCGGAGGAATTACGAGTAACCTTATTGCTTATGTTGGGTATGTATAAATATAACTGAACGTATTCATACTGATATCATAAATAATATCTTGTGATTGTGGCGATGCTTTGAATGTTTTTTGCAACCTTTGCCTATTTCAGAACTCGTAAAATCCCCGAAGTAAAACAAGAAAAGTTAAATTCTAAACCCATTGGAAAACTTGTGAAGAGGCTCGTTTCAAAATTCAAAATTGACTCTTGCTATATACCAAATGTTGGAAATCGACAAAGATTTGGAGAGCTGAGGCATTTATTCAATAGAAGATACGAGAAACAAGATATGAGTAAGCTCAGGGCAATTAGAAAATGTTTTTAAACTTACGACTTAAGCTGCTTGTATAAAATCGGTATTATAAATTTTTGAATAGGTAATGAAAGTTTTTTCGAATTGATCATCGAGATAGGAGAAGGAAACAAAAAGATGCAGGATGAAATATTGTCCCATTTTCTTTTGTACTGTGATTTCCAATCTGCAGCAAATTTTATTATTGCCCACAACCTATATTCTTCCAGTGTATGTCTTATAGAATCGATCTTACCTCTACTTCCTGAGCCTCATAGAAATAATTTGCAAAATCAAAAGACGCGAGACAGAGACATGGTTGAGGAGAATTGGGATGATGATGGCAATGAACCAATCAATGTTTCCTCCAAAGCTGAGGAGATGATACACAAAGATATTACCAAACTACCAGACAACATTAGTCACGAGCCAACAATTGAAACGGATTCAAGAAAGATTTGTTATGTATACCCCTATTTTCGTGACACAATTTGTATGATAAAATTTATTCCAGAACTAATTGACTTTTGTAAACACGTGGATTTAATGTGCGATGAGACCCACAATGACGGTTATGTCATTTCGGGATTTGATTCTGAATGGAAGCCTATTTTGACAAAAACAGAAGGGGCTGCCCTGCTCCAAATTGCTTTCGAAGAAAAAACTTTTATAATCGACATAATATCTTTGAAGTTAAACAGTAACGGTGACGGATCACACTGGACGTGCTTGCGTAAAAGCTATTTTGAAAATAAGGTAACTCAAAGTCAACTAAGTTCAGAGAAAAACATAGATATGTGTTTTTCTCTGAACTAAGGTCATTTACTTTAAACTGCTGATAGCTTATAGCCTAATTGTTTTGTTTACTTGAACAACCATAGAAAGTAATGAAACTTGGATTTGATGTAAAAAATGATGTGCGAATGTTAGCTTGTACCGTACCAGAATGGCAAGAAGTGAGTCGAACATGGAAGACGATGGTGGATTTATTATCTGTGAAAACGTTAATACTAAAAGAGGATCCTAATTTCTTTGGCTCAGCTGTTAAGGGTATGTATTATTTAAATAAATAACGCGTAATTATTGGAAGCGGATTCTATGTAGTTGACTATTGCCAATGATTTGTACTATACAAAGTGTAAACAATACAATACTATGCAAATTTATATGCTAATATTAGAAGTGTAATTAACTGTAAATCATATTGTTGTGTTTCACATTTAGTATTTCACCTGTATTTCACTATATACTTGTCGGTAATCCCAACTATTGCTGAATGTTCACTTACAATTTATTGCAGATTCAGGAAACGAATCTGGTTTAAGCGAACTAGTGTGGTTCTGCTTTGGAAAGTCTCTGAGCAAAGAAGAGCAAATGTCAGATTGGGAAAAACGGCCACTTAGAGAATCTCAGATTTTATATGCTGCCGCTGACGCTTATTGTTTGATCGACGTCTATAAGAAAATTATGGAACTTAAAGCACAAAGAAACTTGGATATTGACAGAATCGTCAAAATGTCCTTAAAATCACCAGCTCCACAATCAGATTCCGTGCGGAAGAAGCGAGCACCTCTCGAAATTATTTTGAATTTTATTTCTCGAGTTGTCATCAAAAGCAGTGCTACAACTACAAATATTGCTGGTGGACCTGGATGTGGAACTGGTGATATAAAATTAGTGTGTGATAACATGTTCCAAGGTTTGTGTTGATAAACCAAAACTCCCATTTTGTAGAATTATGTGTCGTACAAAATTACTTGTACAAATTAATAAGAACACTTTTGGTAGGGTTGGGCCGTCACTTGCGAGCGATTGGGTTTGACGCTGTCCTTTTAGATAATTCTCAGCAGCATAGCAAATGTTGTGAGTTTGCAAGTGCAGGAAGAGTTGTTCTCACTAAGGGCGTCGCCTATTCAGAGGTAAAAATTAAAAGTGTACAATTTGAAGAGTATTTGTTAGCATATGAAGTATATTATGCTTAAATATGAACCTGATTGGTATACAGATAACACATTTATTATCTGAGGAAGCAGATGTTGTAGTGCATCATGTAAAGTCTGAAACAGTTTTAGAGCAGCTTCAAGAAGTTTGTAATCTCCTTCGCGTGACAGTTTGTGAATCTGAGTTATTTTCCATATGCCAGGTTTGTGCAAGTTATATTTTTTAATTTCATGATTTATGGTTTTACTTTTTAAACGCTGAACTTTGTTGTTTCAGCGTTGCAACAATCGAGAATTTATTCAAGTTTCGGGAGAAAAAATGCGAGACCTTATGAAAGTGTATGGGGTCAGAGTTAACAAAAAGCGTATTGTTGATTATATTGAAGCCCTAAAGGATAGAGTTCCTGATGATATGATTTTGTGTAAGGGCCATGCTAATAAAAAATGGACTATTTTGGATGATAAAAATTTAAGTGTAACCAAAGATGGGACTGATGTGAAGACGGGCAAAGGTATGGTGAAGGTTTTTTACGTATAATTAATTCGACTTAATGAGAATCTTTTATGGCTGACATCTGAATTATTATAATTAAAATAATGAATGTATCTGTATCAAAAGTACTATATCGTTATTTATGCGTCTATTTATGCTAGTTTTTTGTTTTGTTTTGACTATTGTATTGTGACATTACATGCTTTTTTATGCTGCACCGTAGGGGTACCAGTAGAAGTCAATAGAATTATACCTGCGCTTGCTCCTCACATTGATTGGTTTTACGTGTGTAACTACTGTGGAAAGTGTTATTGGGAAAGTGAAGAACTAGAAAAATTTATCAAGCAGTCCGGAAATACAACCTGATATGCACAAATATTAACGTATTAACTACGAAGCGAGATAAGGTTTTCAGCTCGAGTACAATCTCCAATACTTATTATTGGCAAGAATTTCTTATTGTCATTAGTGGTAAATAAAGTATGTAAGATTACAATGTCAATCATGTACTTTGACTCAATATTTGATCTGCGAATGTGTACCTGCTAAAAGAATCTTCAGATTTACCGAAGTGTTCCGTAGAAAAATAGTTGTATATTTTATGAAATGGAAGTCATTATTATATATTTTTCGTATATACATTTGCTATTGTATGATTTGGATACACATCCAGTTCCTGACTTTATGTGATAATTGTTCTAGTTTAGGTGAAACATGTCATGTCATTGCTATTAGCGTAATTACATTTGTTAGTCATGTATTACATGTGCTCCAAATAAAACATCGTAAACCAAACCCTTATCATATCATATATTAATATGTAGTTCAATGCAAGAGCTCCTTAATTTCCACCGTTCATCATTTGTAATAGACAGGCACAGGCGTTGTTTTCCATCAAAAGTATCATTTGGCGAAGGTCTGATTGCTGACTACGTTCATCCATATCCGGATAAGACCGGCAAAAACGACGCTACTATCGCCATAATTGCGTCTTGGATTTTGCAACACTTTCCTCTCACAAATGCAATGTCATTATGCAGATGTACTCCAGCATATGTGAAAGCTGGAAAAAATAAAATGCGCTTACTCCCTTTTAACAAACTTTACTCTCGCCTTACACATCTTGTTAAGACAGGAATATTGTTCAGCTCTTCACGCTAATACCTACAGCAGCAATACACCCTAGAAAGCGTGGGACACACAACGCGCTGCTACACAATGTTTCGGATAAACTTACGTCATCCTTCGGCACGAATGCCTTTCTCAGTCATTTTAAGCTAAACTAACCCCGACGATGGAAGAACAAGATTTTACCAAAATAGTATCTATAAAGTCTTCCCAACATCGTCTTCAGAGGCTATTCCCCACTTGTTGATCAAAGAGCGAGGACAACACATATTTTTCTCTCACTTGAGTTTTCTCGTTCACCCCTTTCACTTCATCTTCGCATAGCCTCCACTTGTCTGATTAGTTTTACTCCGTTATTTTAAGGCAATCGTTTACATAGAAGACATGTGGGTTAAGCTATTTTCCGCACTTGTACTAACATTCTCATGCAGTTCCGGGAAGGTTGGGGCACAAGAGCCCTTGTCACCAGATGACATTTTAGGAGAATTGAGCCCACCACTTAGCGAAGAAGATGGCTTAACAATAACTGGCACAGGACCTTTGGATATTGCCACAACATTAAGCTGTCATCGCAGACTGTATTCTTACAGGGTAAGGCCAGTTCTATCGTAATTAAAATAAAGTAGAAAATAATCTGTTCGGAAATAAAGTATCAAGTAGCCCCAAATCATCCATTTGGTGAAAGTGTTTTCTTTGTGAATAGGTGACTAAAACTGATTCTGCAGGAAAGAAGTGTTGGGGCCAAGTGAACGTCATGTCGTGCTGGGGACGATGCGACTCTAACGAGGTAAGAAAAATGAAAAAGCAAGTTGTTAATGTTGCGTATGTATATCAATTCACTTCAAGAGAGCTTTACACTGAGATAGAATGACTTCCTGTAGCGTAAGCAAATTAAAACCGTTGATAGTGATGCAGAGATATTACAACTGCTTTGCGAAATTAAAAATTACATCAGAATGTTGCTGGAGCGTATTAGAATAAAATAATTATTGTTTAACTGTTTTTCTAGATTCCGGATTTCAGATTCCCATACAAAAAATCTCATCATCCTGTTTGCAACTTTGGAAGTAGGAAACCAAATTTTGCGATATTGGATAACTGTGACTCCGATGTAGAACCAGGAACGAACAGGTAAGTTTAGGAGAAAGAATATTTACTTGAATAAGTAAGTAAAATTCCAGAAAAGTGAAAGTTGATGAACATCATTACACTGCATTTCTTAGGTATGAATATCAAGAGGCGGAATCGTGCCAATGCTCTGTTTGCAAGTCATCTGAAGCAAGCTGTGAGGGTATGAGATACAGAGGAGTTCGATCAGGATACTAAAATTTCCTTGTTTGTCCTATGCCATATGGATTAAGTCATGGGCTAACTGCACATAATTATATTTCAGTCGCTTATCTAAAATTGAGTATCTGTACCTGCAGATTGGTGCTTGTAAAATGAAGTATTATAAAATTCAATAATATTGTGTTTTCTGCAAAGCCACTTTCTTTCAGTTTTTGTTTACTATAAATGATGAAGGATTATTAAAAAATACTAGTTGTAACCGATCATACGGCATATTAACAGATTTCGAAGTATAAGATATTTATAGTTGATTTTACTCAGTGTAGCATAGCTCACTACGTAAGCATAACACTCTAGCAATGTTTTTACAATATACACCATTATTACAAGTTTATTTAATTACAATGTACTGGGTTAATTTACAATAAATAAAAATTTAAATTGGATGTCTGATTTTGTAATTCTAATTTTCTTAAATTACATTAAAAGTGCACGTATAGTGTGCACAGACATCTCTCTAAAATGCCAGCTATAAGCAACTGCCAGTCCCAGATCTCATTTGAAAGATTTCATAGAGTAAGAAAATTACAACTTGCAATATAGCACTTGGAAACAATTCGCAGAACGCTTTACTTCCTTCATCGTATGCATCCTCATTCCTCATCTCCGTCTTTATTTGCCTAGATCAGATTTACATTTTAGGTGGGCGTGGGAAAATATTCATTAAATCTGATGATGTCAACATGGTAAAAAGGAATATTTCATGAAAGCTCATTCCATCTGTGACATCTCTGATTACTCTAGTAATGAGAACCACATCATCTACATACTGTTTTCATTCATTACGAAAGAGCTATTCTAATTTATTTAACCACCCACGTCAACAAGTTTTTGGGTATTATTTTACGTTTATCAGTTTAGACTTGGAACCTCTATTCTAGAAGAGATACGGACGGCGAGATGCGAGATTTACGTAGGTATTTAGTTTATAAAACTGTTTGGAAGTATGTACTCACATTTCCTTTGTAAATGTACGGATTACTGGGATAAAATTCAGTATGCACCCTCCTCACTGTATGTGATGCTGTCTGGGTGGGGGTATATAATGTGAAGGGACTACATGCATAGTTATCATAGCAAAATATAATTTTGTGATTATGGTTAGCTTCATTTTATGGAAGCAATTGTGCACATATGCTGATAGGATGAACTAATCCATTAATAACTTGTAAATCAAATTTTCCATGTTGTGAGATGAAATTAAATACATCCAAAGTCTTTCTCTTACATCTTATTTCTGCTACAATCTTGTTTCATTTGGTACCCACTACAATTAAATGTCTCAAATATCTGTCCTTGTCACCAACACCAACTGACAAACTAAATTGAGCTTTTCAATTCCAAGTTGAAAGACGACCATAATCTGTCTACCACCGACCATTTCCAACTTCATACGAGAAGTAATTTGAGAAAACAAGCAGGTCGGAATAATCATTTAATCTCATGCATACATTTCCAAGTTACTGTTACTACTGTGATACGAGATATGATATGAACATGAGATTTTTTTGCAAAACACGTTTCGTAGATATCTAATCTAACCTTTTATGTGGTCATAATCCTGAAGATGGAATTGGATAGTTAACGATCTTTTCGACAACATACATAGCTTATGTAGCCTGTTAGCCAAATCTACTAAATTCAGTGAAAGAAAGTAAATGATTTCGAAAGTTGCTCCTGAATGCACTGCACATCCACCACAGCTAATACATCATCCCTCTCAAATTTAATGCCCTATGTGATCCATAACTGGTTGGCTTTCTGCAGCCGACAAGTGAATGGAAAACGATTAACGTAATGGCTTTGTTCCGGTTTTATGCTTTGCCACAATACCTTCAAACCCCAATCTTGTGAATAAGAAAAATGCTTCTCCGGAGTTTTGTGTGGAAAAGGGATATCCGATAGCCATTATTGCTCAGTGTTCGTCTTATTTAAAATAGTTTAGTTTACGAGTTTGATGGGTATACCGCTAAGCACAAGTTCAAGCTATCAAGCTACTCAACCTTTCCATGACCTTATCCTCGGTCAATCGCTGACGCAGAGCTAGACAATGTAGACTAAACATGTCAGTATTTATTGATTGATGTAAGCAAGTAGACTGTCACTGCATCATTCGTTTGTAACCAAAAATGTTTCAGCAGGTGAATTAATTTAAGTAAATAATGACAGATTTGAAATGCACAATAAAAATGATTGCAAGGATTTGTAATTTGCTGCAGCATATGTTGAGGAAGCATGATTTTACACAATGTTTTATTTCTCAATAAATATAACAATGAATAACTGTAGGAGAAACTAAATTTCACAAATTGCATACAAGTATATTAGTAATGCTCTTATAGATATAACTTTATACACACAAAAAACTTACCCGATTAGGAAACGTTTGACCAGACTAGAAGGCTACACAATTCTGTATAACAATAACATTCGTGCAACCCCAAAAGAATGACAATTCTATTCACGTCACATACAATCCTCTTTTTTTCACGGAAACCCCAATAAAAGACTTTCCCAAGTCAATCGAAAACAGTTGCACCCACATCCCACTCAATATAAGTTATCTTTGACACGGAAGTATATCCCTACATCTAAATATTTGAAGCTTTTTTTGCAATGCTTGTCATCTATCATGACTTGCCAACTACAGACAAAATATTTCAATTTTCGAATTTGCAATTTCATTCTCGAGTCCAACCATTCGATACAATGTACCCGTACTAGAAGGTATCAGGTTGCCCTGATTTTGGAAGAAAACGCTTTGTTCGTATGTACAAGAGAGATTTCATGTTGTTGCTGTCAAAAGTTCTGATTTTTCTCTCTCAATATTACTTTGAAAGCTTAAAATACGGCTCACGTTTTGGTTAAAATCTAGATGAAGCCGATGAAGGATCGGAGGAATCATCAAAGGAAACAAGTTATTTACAGAACTTTCTTGTGTAGCGTGAACTGACATAGTACATTTTTTAACATGAAAGTAAATACCCGACAAAGTAACTGTTGCAACATTTTTACCTATACCATTTGATGGAATTCTTTGAAAAGAATAGTTTTAAATTTTGAATTAGTTAATTTACTTTCCCTTCCGCATTTTAGCTGGCATATCTGACGAGGTTAAAACAAAGACAAACATTTTCAAAGCGAATTCTTTAGTTATCAGATTCAACGTTGATTACTATTTGTCGATATTATGAACGAGTCCCTCTTGACTAAGGGAATATATACAGACACTCATTTGGGACTACCCAACACTTTCGAACAAATTCTTTTCTAAAGTTTTCCAAGGACAATATATTATTACATTACAACACTTGCCATCATGCAATTGACGCAGTGGTTGGTCGAGCTTTTAGTTCAACTGTAGGAGGGCATTATACAAATAGGCACAGCTATAGCGTGCGTCATGCCACCGTGGTTCGGTTCATTACACTTTTTCAGAGAAAATAAGACATAATTGTTACAAGTTTGCGCTGCATTAACTAGTACCTCAATTGCCGTTAAGTTGAACTACTGACTAAATCGATAGTTTTTGCTTGTCATATGGCTTCGTTTCCTTACAACTGATGTTTGATATTATTGTCTATTTTATTCTGCCAATACAGGACAATCAAATATTATAAAGGCGAGGCGAGATAGCGAAGGCAATAAAATAAATACGCATGGGAGAAATATAAAAGCGGTTGAGAATTGTATGATAAAAGATGAGTCAAGCAACAATGCTGGTCAACAAAGACGAGGAGAGTAATAAAAGTAGTTTTAAGTGTTATCCCAATCCTTTCTTCACTCTTTTCCCTTCTATCATGAAACTGAATTGGAATAATACCCGCCTTCATCACATTTTCTTCAAGATTTAAAAGCCTGTTGAATCCTGTGAGGATAGATCATTGTGTTTTCTTTTTCTAAACACACTGTGAGAAAGCTTGTCGATGAATGATGACATAAAAATCAATGATCCAAAAATACGTGTCTATGAAAGAGAAGCACTTTTCAGGACTTCAATCTTCCTTTCAGAATGATTATCTTTCCTCAACCCTCAACCTACCGGTTTCGGTTCGCTTACCATGATAAGAATAATACCATGGGTTGGGTGGGTCGTGGGTCGAGGCAGTATAAAAGCTATATGCAACATCCTTGCTACAGTCTGATGTTTTTAGCTCCCGTTTCAATGAAAACTTCTTGCACGAATCCCAATGGACCCAACGCCCACGTTTTTCTTTTTTATATAAGACGTTCCTGAATGTTGCATACTTGGTGATGGTGACGTAAAAATCACAAATGGAATCATGCATTTTTCTCATAATCTTAATTTAATCCCTATCAAGTTTGAGCAGTAGAATTACTGTTGATTACTTTTTTGAACCTTGGAAGTAGATGGATGCACTCTAACTCCGGTAAGGGTCACCTTGAAGTTTGAACCATATAGAACATTTAGAAATTATTAGTGAAACAGTTTTACGGGGTTTAAGAACAAGAAAATGGTGCTACAATGCCGATATACACATTTTTAATTGCCAAATCCGTAAAAAATGTGTCTGCAGTTGGCACGTATTTAATTACCCTCTTGTAAAGCAAAATAGATAAAACCCATGCATAATAACTTACTTTCTCAGATTGCGATTCCCCCACCTGAATATGGAAGTTATGGAACATTCTGCGACCACATTCATCCCCCTTTTCGTGACTAGTCACTAAGATCATCATGCCATGCCATAAAACTGATCATCATGAGTAACTTTTTTGAGGTCTTTTATGTTACCCAAATTATATTCAAGTATAAATATAAAAGCACTTTGTCATGTCCGTCCCACCATACATTCTCTGAATTCCATAGCCGTTATCTTCTTTAAGCCTTACTTATGTAGATGAAATGAATCACTCTATTTTCAGAAGTCACATTCTTTCCATACTGGATTCCTTTCGCAAAGAGTAAAATATAACATGTGGGCTTTGCTTTCACCAAACTTTTTCTTAAAATTACTAACAACGCGACTTACGAACCGTGATAATCATACTAATTACACGATTCTATCAGACTTCACTTACTTGAAGTACTTTAGGACAGTACGCAATAAATTCACAGCTTGCGTGACTCAACCATTAAATGTAGATTCACGCATAAATGTAGAGTGGATGTATAGTACATGTATGCAAATGCATAGTTCTTAAATCATTCATGCATAAGATGACAGTAGGCTTTCTCTTAATGCACATAATGCATTACCAACACCAAATATCTTTTGATATGCTACCACGTCATGCAAATAACGACCTTTATTTGCTATATACCAGTTCAAATATATTTTATCGGAGAAAAACCTTCAGTGGAGTAGTCGACATCGTGTGACTCAAGTCATAGGCAACTTACGGAAGCGTTGAATCGACTTATTCAAAGAAAATAACATCAATTATCGCAACGTCTACTTACCTCCTAGAGAACAATCTATTTCAATGGGAATGTTTCGTATAAATGAATTTTGATTATGATTATGATGGCAAATGGACGCCTACAGTATACATATACCTTCATCACTACTACTTTAACACCGACAAAGTGTTAAGCGTTATTGTTGTGTACGCATTCTTACTTTAAAAATTAGGAACTAATAAAAGTGCAATATTTTATTTTATGTACTTACCAACTTTGTGACAACCTGGTTTCTCCCAAAAATGTTTCCCTTCCGCTTCGCCACATGAAAGGAGAAGGGTGCTCAACAGGAGACAGGCTAACCACAGTTTCCATCTCCCCTCCATATTGAATCCGTAACTTTTTCCTGGGGTTACTTGCTCATTCCATGTTGTTCTCCTTGTCTGAAGCTGAAGAGCCATTGAACCAATTTGCTTAGATCTCTGATGAAAACAAGCGTTCTTTCTTCTTAATAGTTAGCCCTAGGGGAGAGAACACATTGTTGTTGGTGAAAATGTGAGTAAAGATTTCTTTTCATGGTTGGCAAATCGTTTTTAAATGATGATGATGTAAGCATGTTTATCCTATCTATTTGGCATCAAACTCAAGGTAAGAAAAACTCTTCAAGAACATCATCGTTTTCTTTTGATGCACTTCTTCATCTAGTAAATAGTCCATTCGTCCCTGTCATCAACATAATGCATACTGTATCCTTGATTCGTTTTTGTAGAAAATAGCTAAGAATGTAGAAACTAAAAAGTTTTTGTTCCTCGCATCATTTTTGAATTTTACATGAGCCAAGCCCGAAAATAAGCGCATACGTGTTTTCTCTGTTTAATCAAGACTCTCAAGTTTTTCATTTTCAGCTTATTTAATTCCACATATAGTAAAGTTTCGACAGAGAAGTTGTAATACATGTGACGACAATGATTGTAAGAAATGGAGAATATGTTGACGTAAAACGAAGAACTCTTTTGGTAAACTCTTTTGATAGCTGATTACTTGATGGAATATGGAGAACTCTTTTGGTGATTGTGGCTAATTTTCCCTTGAATAAATTAGACTGTCTTGGTGGTGCGAGTGATTTAAGTTATCCATCTTGTGACTTAGCACTTTGGAATAATGAAAGGAAACTGGAACATGGGGAAAATTGAGCGGAAAAGTGGATGAGACAAGAACATATTGCAGATATTACGTAAAAGCTTATTAATGCAGCCACCAGGAAACTTTTTCGGCTGTCAGGAAGAAAGAAAGTGTGGTTAATAGGTTTAAATAGATTTTTGAATTCGAGTGTCAATGAGATTAGCGGAGAAAATGAGGCAAACCTCGCAATTTTTCTAGGAAACTGGTGCTGGTTCATCTGATGCAAAAGAAGTTTCACAAAATCAAACTCTTCTTTATAGCCCAACATTCCCAGATGCCCAAAATGAAAATTCTCTTATTTTTGGGAATGGAACATTTCTTAAATTCCTTGTATAATATATGGATGAGAAAGTTTAAAAGGTCAAGCCAATGCAAACATACGTATAAATAAATTTTGTGATTCTCCGTACCTCGTATGTTCATTTCAAACCCAAGTTGCTATTTAGATATTCAATCCTACCACTCATACCGCAACTGACAACGAATGTTTCGAATGTCAAAATGAGAATCTGATAGACTGATATAACCAACCAACCAGTTTGTCAAGAAGCAGCAAAGTAATCAAGTTGCCTATCCGTTTTCATCATTCATTATACACAAACTTTAATAAAATACACATCATGACGATAAGTGTCAATAGTGTCAATGTGAAGAAAATGAAACCCTTCCTTATTATTGCCTCTTTGAATCTAATATCCAGTGTCACGTTAGTGTAACCACTTCGAGTTATTATAGTTTCCCCGCTTCAAGTTCTCGATAGAAATTGAACGGCGTTGTTTGCACTTTCATATTCGTTTGATTTACCGATCGCACTTCTTTATCCATAATAGTCGTGTGTACACAGTGCCAACCCTGACACGGAAATCCTGTTCCCATATTCTCATCCTGTGTGTTACAAGTTAAAGAGAACACCTTTTAAGTGTCATAGTACTACCTAAACATGCCCTGCCCCCCACTCAAGGAAAATCTTTTTCATCTTCTTTCAACCCAGCTGTGTGGGAGGGTTGGAACAAAGCTAAATAAAGCAAGATTTTGCATGAACCAAGCAGAAAGAGTACCGATCTACAATCTACATATGATTACAGTGTTTAATATGATTACCCTTTCATAAACGTGCAATCCTTACCACCTACTCCTCTCCACATTTCACATTTTCATATATTATGCATGCACTTTTCTCAGCTGAATTGAAAAGAGCAAGAGTTGATTTTCCACTATGAAGAAACCCTTCTTCTTGATGTAGTCTACCTGATTATTTTTTCCTCTGCAAAACTTTCTGTTAACAAGATCCCTCTTTCTATTGATGTTTCTCTTTTCTTTGTTGTTTTGACACGTTTCCGCTTCGCATACGTCACAAGTTTATAAATCGCCGTGTGGATACAACAACCCACTTTTCCAGATTGTAAACGAACTACCTGAGTATGAAGCGACTGAGAGTGAAAATTCTCAAGGACTAAAGATTGTCAAATTGTTTTCCAGAAGTAGTGTTTCTATTGTACGTTGATGAACAAGGAAACATTTTTTTTCTTCAAATTAACAAACTCTCAATTTAAAATCTTCATTGCAAAATATTTCCTTACAGGAAAACTCCAACGCGAGATCATCAATATTGTACTCTTTGTTGACTCTCTAAATAGTCAGACACGGGATTCAATTGCCAATGCTATTTTCGCCTCTCTCAAAAAATGAACCAGTGTGATGATAACTAGGATTTGAGAAGCGGAATACTTTTTACAACGAACTTACGTTTGCAGTTCCGGTTAGAAGTTATAACAATACAGGTTTTTGCAGAACTCTCTAACAAAAGGGAAAGAAGTGGGAAGTATAACATTGTCGTGTTATAGTTGCGACAAGAGTTTGCCATGTCTGTTTTTGTAGCACTATTTTTCTTTTTTCCACGAAGTTGGGGTGAATGCCTACGCATATAATCTGGACTGAAAACGTGAGAGACTTTCGGCACACTCAAAACTTCTTAAATCTAGTCATAATTGGCATTAGACACGAAATGCTGACTGTGCATTGTATCCCGACATGATCAACAGGGAATGATTTCCAGAAAAGAGGAAAAGGCGATAGAAAGGAGAATATCTCTTCGCTTTCGTCCCTGTATGCTTTTTCTTATTTAAAAAAAATGATTCTTCAAAAAGATGTAAGTACACGAGCAATTCAAAAACTTTTCTCTTCTACCTTATATACATCTATCATGAGAGTTGAGCACAAAATAATTGCTAGAAAGGACTTATTGTGGTGGTGTGCAGTACTGCTTACATTGAACGCAAAACAAATTTTTGTCATGCTATATCTAGCTTAGGATGTAATTTCTTTGAAATATCAATGGGGTCGTGAAGAATTCAATTCGCTGCGATTCAGTTTGGCGTGGGAGTCGTGTAATAAAAAAAGATGTAGGAAGACGTCCATGCACCACGAGCAATGTATCTAATGTTCATAATGAAATCAATCTTCATTCCTAAGGGAAGTACCTAGTTAATCATGTGATTTTTGGAACAACCCCATTGATTCTCCCGACCTACATCTTTGAAAAGATTTAAGTTCTCGACATTGCAAAAAAGGGTTTAGTTAATTATGATAGATTTTGTGGGTCTAAAACCATAGCTTGTGAGCGACGTAAGGCAGTATTGCTATACTTAATGACAATTTTCCACAATGGGGGTTAACCTTTTGAATCTTGAATTAAGTGCTTATCAGTACCTTAAATTTGCCCATGTTACCCATAGTACGGAATAAACCATTGCCCATGTTACCCGTGATACGCAAT
>JAHZNA010004420.1:0-32974 GCA_027743935.1 Sinodicranocentrus sp. ZH6
TGGATTTCACATATCACCATGTTAACGTACTTTGCATCTGAAGTGGAACATAGTAGAAGCGTTTTTGTTCATCTTGTAGAGTTGTAGATATAAAGAAAGAAATATGAGATATGGTTGTTTACTGTTACTTTTGATATCATCCATTTACGAACGAATCAAATACTGTTTTTCCTTTCTGCAACAAATGAAAGTAGATATAAAAAGAAGACAACAAAACGACAAGGGAATATCGATCCCTGTGCCGTTCTCGTTGTATTCTGTGCATATTTGCTTCATCTTTGTTGAACGTTGTAAAAATGCTTTTCTTACAAAAATCACATTCCTTTAGATCTCCCTTGTCAGTCTTCCTTTGATTGAAAGGAGAAAAGTGGCTTAGAAGTTTTCTCACAAATTCCGAAAGAGATGTAAAAGTAGAATTAGATGTAAAAGAGAGGAAACATGAGAAGATAAACATGTGTAGCAATCGTCAATGATGAGCTGCTTTCACCAACAAGAGTCGCAAAAGGAAATAAAAATAATTTAAATGTCTTCAACCAGTCGTTGAAAAATATTGAGCTCTTTGAAACGAGAAAAAATAAATTATTGTACAGGAAAGATAGGCACATGAAAATCACTTTCCTCCTTACCTGTTGTATCTATTCAAAAGTGAATTTTCTTTTCGTCGCGTCAATGACCAAGCTTATAAACTACTGAAGAAATAAACCCATCTCCAGGAAAAGAAAACCAGCGTGAACGAACATGCTTTTTGTATAAAATGAATTTCACTGATAAAAATAGATAGGAATAAAAGAGTAGAAAAACATGTTGAGAGTGGGTGGTGGTGGTGATATGATGACACAACAGATAAATGAATAAACATGTAACTAAAATATTTCCATGTACGAGTAGTTTCGCTTCTCTTGTTCATTCATATTGGATTTCTGACTAGTAATCTGAGCAATTTCTGTATTTCCACTAGAGACATGACTACACAAAAACTGCATTCATTCTTGTAGACGTCATAGGATTATGTATTTTCTTCAATTCTGCAAAAACCCGTCTGGCACTAAAAATAATAATAGACTATAAGTTAGGAGGGGTGGCTACTGAAAAAATTCCAGATGTTAGATGTCGTAAATGCCAATTCACAAAGTTTCTCTTTAACGTATTATGATCACAAGGAGAGGTTACACAACCCACTTGACTTTGAAGGTAATTACAGTACCGACCTAAGACATTTTTTTACCACGTTGTCCAAAACTCGCTAGCCTTCAATGCTGGAATAGAATTTGCATAGCGGGATAATGTAATATAACGAAGAAGGACGTGCTATAATTACTTCAACTTCTTCATTCAAACTTACCAAACACGTGCGTTTATATTCTCTAGAGGGGTTGGATCAAAGGGAAGAAATAACCCACTCCAATTACAGCTTACCTTCACCTCCCACCATACCACCGGAAATAACCACAAGGGGATCTTACTACCTAGTTTTACTCCAAAAAAACACATCGGTAGCGGGACTTTTTTAATGTAAAAATCCTTATTCCCACTGAGATTTACGCGGAAAGTCACTTTGAAAAGTAGACAGCTTCTGGATGGTGTTGCGGCAAGCTGGAAAATACCTATCTTGTAAAATGTATTGTCGCTTATTCAACCAACATAAATATAAAAAACTCAACCCAGCGAAGCATGAGAAAACACAAAGTTTATTCAATTTTCCGCTCAGGATTTATTGTTAGCGCACTTAAAGCGTTTGAAAGGAATCCAGTCGGATGTTGAGTGTGCCCTACGCTGGTTAGGAATACTGCTTGCGTTAGCACGTAACAAAATTTTCAAGGTGACCTATTTTATACCGCAGTGGCAACGGCAATGATGCTTGCTACACTCACAAGGCAAAATGTCAATTGGAAATGGGGAGAAGCCTGTTCCCTACTTACAAATCCTCTGTTCTCGTATGCCACAAAACTAATGTGATCAAAAAGATGCGAACTTGAGAAAGAAAAAATTAACTCAGGATAAAAATATCCTTTATTGCTTTTCCCCCTTTGTTAGGATTTTTGCGAAACACATAGTCAGTCGAAGTTAAGCAAACAGGGCTTAAGAAGTGGAGTAGTTTTCCGAAAAGGGAAACAAAACGTTTTTGTTTCACAATAAAAAAAGTAAACTCAAGCCTGCAGCCAACTCGACAAAATTTTCCCTATTTTTTTCTCCTCTCAATGGGAATCCGAGATGTGGACTTGAAAGCCTATTTAAAAATGAAATGCGTCTCTATACATTCCCATTTATAGTCGAACAGTCTAGTTCATCTTCACGGGTGAGTTACTCTTTTGAAATGGAGAGGAGGCTATGGTCATAGTGAATTAGGGAATATTCCTTTCAAAGTATCATTATCCGCTAACGAGTGAAGCTTTTATCGTATTCTCTTTCTCTCATCAGTGTATATAAAAATTTATTCCTTTTCACTCCTTTTGGAGGGATTCATCCAACCATATGGATAAATTACCAGCACCTTTGGAGAACTTTCTCTCACATTTAGGTCTAACATTCTCGTCTGCAGCAACAGCCTCGTTTACACGACAATAACGGAGATGAATAAAAATCCACTCGAAATACTCCTCCTGGATAAAAAGTGAATTTAAAGCTGTGCACGTTCCCAACTATTTTTTTCATACTAGCCACCCTCATCCTCTCCGCTTGTGTGGGAAAAAATCTATTTAAAGTGAAAAAGAAGTTGGCAAATAAGAATTTAGAAGTGGACACGTTCCACC
Organism: Sinodicranocentrus sp. ZH6; assembly: GCA_027743935.1. Lineage (NCBI taxonomy): Eukaryota > Metazoa > Arthropoda > Collembola > Entomobryomorpha > Entomobryidae > Sinodicranocentrus > Sinodicranocentrus sp. ZH6. The sequence goes on from JAHZNA010004420.1 coordinate 2,751, forward strand.
TTCCCATCTCGTTAAGAGCATGCATCATTCTAAACTTTTTAGCCCCATACGAAGATACATTTTTGCATGTTACTCCTATCCACTGTAAGAAAGTGGTTCTTTAGTACACTTGAAACTCATGTCAAAGATTACGTTACACATATGAGCAAACTTCAAGAGGAGAAGTATCATGATGATGCATGCGTTATATTACTACAGGAATAGGGAGCAACGCCACGGAGAAACGATGAGCATTTTTTTGAACCATGAGAAGTGCAAATACTTTTACTATGGGTAGGAGGATGGAGGTGAAAAGCGTACGAAACAAGAATCAGTTCGAGTTACATTACATTATGATGATTATACCAGACTACGTTCTCACACTCTCAAGAGTATAATGGAAAAAGAGAGGTTGTGTAACTGGGAAGCATATAGGCACACTTTTTCCCCTTGGACAAGGGAGTACATGGACGGTGGCATGTTTGCAGTGAAGAAAGCGGAAATTGGATCGATAAGAAAAAGACGAGAGAGAATTACTAAGGGAGGCATGTTCGTGTGATGCAAAAGGGAGCATACTCCAAGCTTGTTGGACAAAGTATATCATCATCACACACATGCAAGCTCACTATGCACGTTTTTTATACTCAGCTTCAAAAGAATTTTCCTTTCTGAACGAGTTCCTTTCATCAAAAGCATGTTATACATGAAAACCCGGGTTATGCTTTCCATCCACAGAATGTAATTTTGGAGAAATGCATGTGTGTTTGGTGACTTTGAAGGTTCATTTTGTCTTATATTATGTAAACTAGAAATATAGGTATATACTAGGTATATACATGCTTATTATAAATATCCCTTTATACGTAACACCCTTTGTGGCTATGTATTTTGCTAGAAAATATTTATCCTCTTTTCCAAAACAGAAATAACTTTATCATAATCTCTTCCATTCTTTTTCAAAGAATCTTTCGATTGAGAGGCTTTCTCAGAAATCTGCCCTGGAGCACGGTTATATTTTCCTTATTGCTTTCTTTAGTCAAGTCTCTTTCCAGTGACAAACCTTTTGTTTCTAAATCTCCTTTTTCATCTTATCAATTTCGACAGCGTTTGCAAACACGCGATACAAAGCTAGCTCCTATATAAAGCCATGTCGTAAGTCCAAACTTGCTAGCAATACAGAGAACAGTAAACTCTTTAATATTTTTGGCAACCAGCTCCCACCTCAGGAGAAACTTCTTTCACTGCGGAGCGCAGCTGGGTGAAAGCATATTTTTTCAGAGGTTTGTATATAAAATGCATTACATAAATAGGCACTCAATAGCTTTTCAGAGAGACTTGCTCGTGGAGCAAAGGCAGTGAGGACAATATACAAACACACTCTTGCTATAGTTCCACTGCATCCACTCGAACGGGAGGAAGAGCCCGTGCAATACAATACTGCCAATGGAACACAACCACTCAAATGGCTAGTCAGCACTTTTCTCTCTTTCTCTCTTCCCTCTTTTCTTTTTTATCCATTTTCCTAACTAGGCAACCTTGTTCCTAGCCACGGAACAGACCAAACAAGAAAATCAGTTGGTTGTCAGAGTCCGCGTTGTCGAAAGGTTTCACAGGATTAGCTCCTTTTTTGACCAACGTGCTCCACGGCAAAGAAACTAGAGAAAATTGGCTTTTGTTCAAAATCATAGTCTAAAGGATAGTCTCCTTTTCTTTGCAGTCATTGTCCTAAGAAAAATGTACATGTCTAGGCATTTATATAGAATATTTCGATCAATTCTTTAATTCTCGGGAAATCAATTTTTTTCAAAGCTGGTACATCTACGACATCCCTCGTGGTCAACAGCCGAGAGATCTGGATTACGTGTGTAGTCTTCAAAGAAAACTAATAAAAATACCTAAGCGTGTAAATAGCAGGTTGGAAAGTGACAGTTGTAAATATATATTAAGCAGTAGTGTTGTATAGAAACATTGTGGAAAAGCATGTAGAGAGAGATGAGACGAGTAGTTTTTTTTGATTGTGATTGGAACCGAGCTCTTGTGCCTTGACCCATTGACCTTTCCCAAGTGTTAATGTAACACCGAGAAAGGAAAAGTGACAGCTGCTAGGAGAGAAGAGAAAGCTGGATTCTCTTCAGAGAGAATGGCATAGCTGGAAATATTGATCCATGGATGGAGGAAGTGAGCAATTTTTTGTTCTGAATTAAAAGTGCTACAAGATTTTCGAGATTTTTTTCTTCTGTTTGTGATGATGATGATGAGTAAAAAGGGAGAAAAATATTGACGCCGGTAGAAAGAGAAAAGAAAGGGAAGATCAAGAAACATGGTGAACACAATGGATTTAGGTCGAGGATTTCTCAAACTTCAAGAAGATAACAGTCGACGAAGTAGCAGTCTCTTCCGACAGAAACCTCTTGAGTTTAATGGTAAATGGGTAATCTTTCTTTCATGTTATACTTATGCGTGTAAGTGCATGTGTGAAAATGTGCTTTGCACACTTGAGCTCAAGATGAGAGAGCTACATCTCAATATTATAGTATGTGAATGATGGGAATGAGCACGAACCTGGAGAAAATGGGATTACTCCAGATTCAACTCATTCATACCTGGCATTTTTTCCCATTCATATATGAGCACGACCACATACATAGAATATGTCTGAAGTATTTTTATTTCCAGACAGGAAAATAAAATAGTTAGAGAGAATAACGTTTTATGCATGGTGATCAATGGTGATGCTTTCACATTTACAAATTGCGTTATCATGGCACATACTATTTTTGCTGTTAAACATATGCATGTTTTTATTTTAATTGCACCTCTAATTTTATTGTTACTAGCTGCAAACATAATCCATTTTATTTAATGACTCATTGTTACCTTTGTGCACGAATGGGTTGCATATAAGATCGCATGACTAGGTGAGTCATATAAGCATATACCACACATAGTGGTACCCTAGTATGAAGTCCTTCTTTGACAAAGTTGTGTATATTTTCATAAAAATTCAATGTAAAAGGCAAATCAATACATAATTAACTTTGCTTTCCAACTGTGTTGCAGTATTTCTAAAAATATATGCACACATCACACATATTGAGCAAGACTAGCCAAGACACATCATGTAATATGCATTACTCTCTCGCAATATATTGTAAGCAATACGAAATGCGCAAAAATTGACTCAAATTCACTTTTCTTTTTCCCCATTTCTATTTACTTAACAATTCTTTCTAGGAAATGGAAAAGTCAAAGCGAATGAACTTTTCACTGTGTTTTTGTTTTAGTGGTTCAATGCACTCTTCCTTGGTATCAGTGCTTTTGTCTTGCTTCAGGCATTGTAAATATTGTTCTTGTTTATTGGCACCGTCATGATGAAGTAATATAATGTAAATAGCTAGCGATAACAGTCCCTTTACCAAAGCAGGTCCCAAAAAGAGAACACAGAATTTTTCAAAATGTTCTTTCCTACAAATTTTCTCATCGAAGGATTCCATGTTCAAAGTACATTTTCGCTTAAACAGCAAATGCTTTCTCTCCCACATTACTTACATATGAATAGTCCATAACACATGACATTTGGCAAAAGGAAAAATATCCATGAAAATGACAACTCCCAAAATGCTCTTCTGTACTTTCTTTAACGTAATAATATGGAACATTGAAAAACCCGACGTTGTCATTTTTACCAAGCCTAAGACGCAAAAAACTATCTAGAGCAGGTTCAGCAGCTCCTTAAATCACTCATACCATATTTCCATTCAAACCTTTTACGGATAATGCGTAGACATGTAGTTCTCAATTGAATGATAGCTTAGTTATCTATTTTCTTTTCTATTTGACAAAGAAAGAAGTACAGCTGTCAAACCAAGTGCTTATAAGATATTAAAATCGATAGTTGAACCACGTCAGGTTTTTTTCGTGCACTAGATTCCCTATTATTGATATTGATATTGTTTGTTTCACACGCAATGGTTTTTTCTCTCCTCTACCTACTTTTAGTTTAACAAATGTCCAGAGTGTTATCGCACTTTCATGCTTTATCCATGTGAAGGTGACATTTTTCTTTCTATAGAGTCTCTCTCCTTCCGTTGTCTGTCCTCGTGATTGCATTTATCATGAGAGGAAAAATGTGACAAAGTGGATTTGCATGTGTGCACATCACAGGATGAAATATTGACATTAGCATTCACGTAAAGGCCACGAAGCTATAGAATACAGAGAGACACTAGAAAATATCCTATTTTAATTTATCAAGACAAGCTTCCACATCCCCACGGCCTAATTCACAGTATAAAAGAGGAGATGCAAAATTAGACTGAATTTTTTAACATGGTCATTGTGTTGTTTTGGGAATTGAAACAGATAGTGGTCTCCATTACGTCACCAGGATCAACTGTGGCTGTGGACAGTGCGTACCTTTTCGTGTGAAGGTGGAGAAGGACGATGGAGGATTGAGAATTGGGAAACTTTCTTTGGCCACCAACTGCCACCTCATCATTGTCATTTTTGGTTTCTTTTTCCTCACAGCTGGCACTGTGCTGACGGCATTAGCATATAAAGAACCTATTCCTGACCCAGATCTTCCGCTTCATGCAAGGGTAACAAGAAAAGAAAGAAAGAAAATATCCCAATTATCCACAAATAAGCCCACAAATAGACATGTTATCTCTTGTAGAATTTTGTACTGCTTTGTCAGCTATGCATATAAATAAGATTGATAAAATGGTATTGCTATTGATTCTGTTGACGTTGAAAAACCGAGACATATCTACGTACAAGCCTCATGTATCATGTAACAGAGGTCAAACGTGAGTTGGTAAGTATGGCATGTTAAGCAGGCAAGTGAAAATCCCTTCTAAACTTTGTTATATTCCTAATCTTATCAGACATCAGAACAAAGTTAAAGCACGTATTTTAGCTAGGCTGCCAAGTCTCTTGTGAGAATGAATATATATCCACACGCGCTTCCAAGTTAATGTCAGTGCCAGTCAAAGGCCTGTCCGTTCACAAGAAAGAATTGACCTTGTCATCAACATACTACTGAATCAAATAGCTTTAGCCTGAAATAATCTTGTTACATATTTAAGTCCGATTCAAGTTTTCTTTACAGAGTGTATCCGTCTTGTTAGCTGAGAAGATTATGTCCGGTACGGCGTCCCATCATTGTCATTGTCACCGTCAGCATCAATAGCGGTGATTTTTCATTGCAACGAACAGTACCCTGAACACGCAGACCAATCTATGAATTGGTATCTTTGTAGTCCACTAAGTTTTCTTTACACAGCCGTTGAACTTTGACATGCATCAAAACTGATTTGCAATATGAACTAAAAATAATACTCTTTAGACTTTCCTAAAATACCACGACGTACAATTGACTGTATCAAAAGTATTAAATACTTTTCAAATACGTATAGCCCCATATATTACTTCAAGGGCAAGACATGATACCAGCCATAAAACTACTGGATAAACCAGAAATACGTCTAATAAAAATGATTACTCTCAATTACTGCCAACTACCACGCAAATGTGCTATTGAACCTTGCCCTCCAAGACTAAACTTGATTTTCATAAATGCCTGTAATGTTAAAATTATCTCAACTCCAAAGAGCTAGAGTAACCCATGCAGGCAGAGAAGAATGTTGTCTATCCGTCCGCAAAAATTATACTCTTTTGTATCGCACTTCTCGACCTTGTAATTAGTTTACTTACAAACCATTTGTTCTAGATGACAGTGTGACAGCATAATGAATTTCTATTCTATCTGACTAGTGACAAGTGTGACAACCCCCCAAAATTAGCAATACCCAGTCACCACACCATAGGCTTCACGAATTTATCCAACATAGAGTTTTCTGGTGTAACTTAGATAAAAGGAAATGTCATTGGATGACCTATAATAGAAAAAGATTACACTCAAAGCTAGCAAAGGGAAAGAAGAGTAATGTTATGCATATGTTGGGATCTTTACCGCGAAGATTAAAATGTTTCAGCTTGACGAACATTTGTATCTAGCTATAGACATCCTGCAAATAGCTAACACGACTTATGGAAACCTACATAGGATATTTTATCCTTTGGGAAATATCCAAAAGTTTCCCAAACCGTAGCATACGATCTATCGTGTAGGAAACTCTTCAATCCCTCTACACTTCAATGTAGCATTTTTTTCTCCAAGTGCACCATAATGCTTAATAGGTTTTTCCATTCGCAATTTTCTCTCAACGACTTATTCCAGTTCTCCCGTAGGAATAGGTTTCTCCCTTTAAAAAACTTCCTATTCCTTCCATCTGCTCTTTTCGAGTTGGAATAAATACCCACTTAAAATTCATTGCAGGGCTCTACTCTCGAGCAAGTGGACTCACCATCTCGCCAAGAAGGGAAAGTGGCAGGACCAATTTTTATAATCGTCGGTTCAGCCCTCGTCCTTATGGGATTTACTCTAACAGCTTTGGCATGTAAACTCAACCGTGAGGCTAAACGTCAACTGCATTTGAATCGGTTCACTTGGGAAACTCCGCCAATTCAAACGCCAGACATTTTCAACAACTCGTCATCCGAACATTATGCAACATTTGCCAATTTGGATACGTTCAGTGTTCGTTCCAGAGAGTTATCAACGTCGTCAGGGGGAGTAGGAAGTAGAAGAGATTCTTCTTTCACTTTCGGTAGACAACAGCAGCACCCTCCTCCACCACTTTCGACTATTGCTCAGGTAGGAAAATAATTTTTGGAGTAACCTTCCAGAAATTTATTATTCAATAGGATGCATCATCATAACATAAGCTTGCTTTGGTTGGTGGTGCACCGCAGGTGGTCTAAATATAGTTCGTAGGTTACATTTATACATAATATATGTGAATGAGGCGGGAATACATGGAAAGAGTGTTCCTTTGGGATTACCGTGTGGCGTAATGAAACTCTTTCCACACTTTCCATACTTTCTCTTCTTTATACGTTTGCTTTATGGGTTAAATGAGATTTTCTCTTTCGCCTCCACTTGAGCATCACGAACCAAGCAGGATACAGTATGTGGTACTTTTTGTCTGCAATGTGCTCCCGCACCCCACCGCAGTACAAACGTCTCATCTGGAGCGCGGTGTGAGGTCTCTAGTAAATTGAGTGAAATAAGAGGGTATATATTTTGCACACAATGCTATGATGATTGGAAAACCTCAAAGAATTATTTGCAGAATGGGAAAAGCTTACAAAGATATTTCCATTAAAAGGGGAAAAAGGTAAGAAGAAGAATTAACTTGGTATTATGTACTTCTCTTACGATGCAAACAATGTGGGGTATTTTAGTCGGGATTTTTTTGATGAGGAAATGTACAATAATAAGCTTTATCGTCTGGGAAAAGCCTGCAAAGAAAATTGAGCCAAATGTTAGTGTCCTTGCGTTTTTTTGTTTCTCTGTCTTGGGATATTCTTCCAGATGGTCATTCATCAGCCTCTTTCTCTTGTTTTGTTAAAGTCCAAAAAGGAGAAGTTAGTGTGGTGAGCATACACTCAAAGAGCAAGCTGGGTTTAGCTGAGAGGTAGAGAGCTTTTGTAGGAAGGCTTATTTTCCAGCTTTGTAGTTTTCTCCGACAAGATTGGAGTTTTGTTTGGATGTTGCGTTGCATTTTGCTCACAGTGACTTCTTATTTATTCTTTCTTTTCCTCTGCCAAGGCCAAACACTTGACATTTCTGTTTAATCAACGTGTGCGGCCTGTACTTTTCCGTTGTATTCGTATGCCAAGCTTTATATGCAGTAAAATTGCACTATGCTCACAAAGATATGTATAACTGAACACTATATAGGATAAGATTTATTAAAAGAAATATTTTGTTATGGAAAGTCGGCAGATTGTCTAAAATATTTTAACCAAAGTAAAACGAGCAAGGTAGCAGTTGTGCGTAAAACTTTCCCGATAAATTTTCCACTCGTAAGATAGATCCCAAGCTGGGGGAATACGCTTTTATGTAAGCATATAAAATCAAATCAAATATATTACGTAAAATATTTCTGCAATTTTATTTGCAGCTATAAAATAAAATAGGGTAATAAACCACTCGGGAATATAAATTTCCGTTTTCCTAATTCAATCGAGTAGATCTTTCCTCAAGAAAAATATCACCAGCTAAAAAATAATATCAAGAGTCGGAACCATATGCCTTTTACTGTATCTTTTCAAGTAAAACTTATTTAAGATAAAAAGTTACGTTTTCATTCATCTCTCAAGGGAACAACTTAAATTCAATAAAAGTTGAAAGAGGAGTCGGTGTTGAGTTGAAAGTTGCTTTCGGATAGTTTAAACATAGTCCATTTTTCATTGTACTCAAGCATTGCACGGGAAATGAAGGATATCCTTGAGTTTGACCTCGGAATCCCTCATCATCCTCGTTAGCTGTCTATCTTTCGCTTTTATTTTAAAAAGCATCGCTTGCTTTTTCCAACGTAATACTGTTGACATTAACCAAAAAGGAGATGGCAAAAGCAAAATGAAATTTTGATGAAAGGGTTATCCTTCATTAGTCGCTAATTATATCAAAAACAATTTTCATTTAATATACTTTGTGAAAACTTTCTCTTTTCATCTCATTTGATAATATTCTGTTGGCTGGTGGACTTGAGAAGGTTTCTCCGAAATTTGTATTAAAGCTTTATATAAAATTATACTGAAAAGTGATACGGATACAAAACCGAGAGGAAATGTAAAAAGGTTATCAACTGTAAACACTCTTTCCTTCTCTATGTTATCATCCATCCTTTGATTTAATTAGCTCGGGGATTCAATTACACACCTTGGACTAGTTTTTCCTTGGAGCTTACTCTTCCATTATGCTCTGCTTTCTGAGTAAAAATATATTGCACGTTTTTTTGCCAGCAGACTTTTACTTTGGAATTAAGGGGAGATGTGTGGGTTATCTGATTGTTGATTACGAAGCAACTGCTGACATAGACAGTGTAATTCAATGAAGTGCATCATATCATCAGGATAGAATATCAAATGTTGGAGAGGATGTAAATCCTCTTTATTACTTTCACCGAAACACGAGCACCAACATATAAGGAGTTATAGTGTGGTAGATATATTGACTTGTGAGAAAGTTGTAAGCATGATTTTGTGACAATACATAGGAATCAGGGAAAGTCCTTGAGTCAGCCTTCGCATATTAGACAGTGTATTTGCAGAGGATAAAATTCCAACTTAACTCTTGATAAAATATTTACCTTAGCTCCTCTCTGACTTCTTCTTTTTCCCTTTCGCTTTAGGCTGTCCCTGTAGGGATTTTCCTTTTCGGTGACTCTACTACAACTCCGAAAAGCCCGACGATTCAAGTGACAGATACATCAGGATTTCAAGAGATTGAATTAGGTTCTCCTACCACCGAGTCAGCTCCACCCTCTGCCACCTTTGCCTCCAGAGGTTATCCATCAGATGCTCACAATCATCATCCTAATGCAAAAAAGCAACGGAGTCACAGTGACGGAGCCAGTTTCGACGAGGATGTAAAAAGTAGTCCAAGAAGGACAAATAAAAACTTGAATCCGAATGAGACCCCTCATTCCAAACCCAACTTGGGGTTGAGACCTTCTCTCCCAATTATTCCTATGTTTGCTTCGCCCCACTACTTCAGGTAATGGAAAATATCAGTATCATCTTGTTTTTGTTAGATTCTGGAAATCGCTTTGTTGCTCAATAAAACAACATTTTTGCCCCTTCAGCCGAGTCGTAACTCCGTTGGATGCAAGAAGCTTATACGTGAACTCAAGAAGTGACGAACCGTTTGGTTCCATTGCTTCATTGTCGACTTCCGGTGACATTGCATGTTTCCCTGTTAGCTCGTCAACACACACTTCTTCTACAGCTGGACATCATTTAGCAAACAACATTGTAATGCAACCCACTCCAGAATGTGATGAAGAGTCTTCAACGTCATCGTCAATACTTCCCACGACAAATAACCAGTCCCCCAATCGCAGGAATAATGCCAACCACCCAACCAAATTCCCAAGTATTATAGAAGCAGATGATACAAAGGAAACTGACGCAAATGCCAATAGTCGTAGTAATAAGGAACTCTATGACGTCATTCCGAAGTCGGTTACGAGCAAAGAAATAATCAGGTATGATACGAATTCCTCATATAAATCTTTTTCTAAAAATAGTAACATCATAATTAATGTGTAGTTTGCCCTCTGTCACATGTACAAAAATAATGAATGAATTTGAGTACGTAGTTTTAGGAAGAACAGGTGAATAAAATATGTTTTATGGTTAAATTTCAGCGAGCTGCCTCCAATTAATGTTAACGAATTCGGGAGCAAAGTGTGCAGTGACGGTGGTGGTAGCGGTTTCCGACCCAAATCTATTCTCAGACAAAGTAAAAGCGAAGACTGTCATGATGAAGAGATATGAATGAAAAGTAGTTACACTGTTATCGAGTCTCTTTTGTTTTTCGGGGAACTTTGAGAAACTACGTAGGAATTTCTTAGAATGTCTCGATAATTGTTTGGAGTATGAATTTTGCAAAGGCAGAGATTCGTTGTCGTGTAGCGCTTCCACAAAACAAACAAGAGAACTTGAGAGGTTTGTGAAATGAAGATGTTGACAAATTGGAATGACATTTGTGTTGTGTAGATTGTTTAGATAAAAGGGCACGTAGAACACGTGTTGAGGAAATTGTAATTTGTAGTCTGGAATGTGATGACATACTAATGCATGCATGAATACATATGTTTGTTGTCAGCAAAGCTCATTATTATTGTTATTATGATATGTATATGTCTAGAAATATATTATAAACTGAACTGAATTTAACAAATTGTGAGATAAACAATTTTTCCAACAAGATATTCAAGTCACTATGTGATAAATCAGACACACATGCGTAAACTTGCTTACCAAATTGGACGAATTTTTGTAGGATATACAGATGTACAGTATTTAAATAGATGTTGGGTTAGCAGAATATTTAGACTTGATAAATAACTTAATAAATTCGCAAAGTAGTAAGTCAATGAAAGGTCGGAAAGGCCAAATGAAGCGCAGCAGATGGGGATAAACTTGATGCGTAATTCGTTTGCTCATAATTTATTCAGTATTGACTCGTGTCAATGAAGTCAGCTTTGAGTCTTATCCATTCTTACATGCGTAGATATTTTTGTGTGTAAAATAGCTTTTATTCGGTTAAAGTGTTAGCTTTCTGGTACAAAAAGAGAGTAATATAATTAATTTCATCTGTGAAAGCTTTCTCTTTTCTGAGTCTGGGGTAGTAAATTTTGGAGTAGATTATATATCACATTAAAATTTAAAAATGCGTTTATCCTCTGTATAATTAAAATAGCACATTAATTGGCTAAAATTAAAGGAATAATGAGATTATTGTGAAATCCAAACAGCTGTCTTGTTGTAAAAGCTACCATCCAGGTGTAAAAAAATAAAAACGCTTTTAAAATTGGTATACGTTGACAGTTTTTTGGTAGTAATGTAGTAATGTTACACGACAGATATTCTTCGTTGATATTGTAATTGACGAGCTCTGAGACAACGGCCGCAACACAGCAGTCTTACAAATGCTCTGTGGGGAAATATCAGTGAAATTTGGTATTAAAATTAAAACCCGATAAATGTAAAGAAATTATTACAGGATTGTAGATAGGATGTTCTAAGCTCACCTTCGGAAATCTTGACTCCAGCAAGCATAAATAACAGGGTTAATTGCGGAGTTTATCCAGCCTAGCCAAGTTGTCAAATCAAAAAGGACAACTTGCTTGGCACAGGATGTGCACACATCTCGCGACGGTGAAACTTCTTCTAGAACTTCGAAACCCTGTCGGGATTATATTGCGGGTGGGGGAATTTGGCATACCTGAACTACCAGGGGAGGCTTCTATACTACTCGTCGCCGCGGCGGCCGCTGCGATCAACACAAGAGGATCTGAAATGAGACGGACGGCAGCAGAAACCACTGCTGTCGTGGGTCTCTCCATACCTGGTAAATTCATGGGAGGAGCTAACGGTCCAGCTTCACTTTGATCTATGGACCGCTCAAGTGGAAGAGACTCTGAGAATTTTCGTTTTCCTTTTTTTCTCCAAAAATGACTAGCTTTGATTTTCGTCGATTCGACGGATGATCCTCGAAGGAGGGAAAGCTTTGAGGGGTCGGATTTTACGAAGGAAACACTTTTCCGGGGTGTTGCTCCAAGATTGTTATTATAGGTGCCGTTAGGCGTAGCATTTACGCTTTGTGAATTACTGCTCCCTCCACGGTGCATTCTCAGCTTGATTTCTGTCCCATTCCCGTGTGCAAAGAATTTCGCTCCTTGTTGAATACTTTTACTTTGTCTGACAGCAGCCAGATAGATTTTGTAATATGCACAAAGCATCACGGAAAGAGGGATGTAGAAAGAGATGCATGAGGAGGAAATGAGATAACCGACGTCCTCTGTAAATGGGCAAGTTTCCGGGGGTACCGGCTCTTTCCTTACCCCCCTCCACCAGAATATTGCTGGCAATGAGATCAAAGTGGAGCAGATCCAAACAAGGGCAATGAACCTGTACGCTCTCTTCGACGTCATACGACGTGAGTATGATAGCGGTGTACAAATCGCCCAATACCGATCCAACGAAATGACGCACAAATTGAGAATAGAAGCAGTAGTCAAAAGGACGTCAAGTGAGTGCCAAAGATCACACCAAATGTCACCAAATATCCAGCGTCGATTGAGAAGCTGAGTAATTGCTTCGAACGGGACGATGAGCACGCCTACGGAAAAGTCCGCAGCTGCCAAGGACGCGACAAAGTAATTGGGTGGAGATTTCAGGTAATGCTCACGTCTCACCGCGAGCATTACGAGAGAATTGCCAAATATCGTGCACAAACTGAACATCACCAAAAGTACAAATACTGAAGCGTCAACGGTAGAAACATTCGACGTTAGGAAAGTTTCTGGGGTACCGTTAACTCCATCGTGGGAAGGGAACGCGCTTTCCCTAAATCCGAGAAATCCGTCGTCCATCGGCTGGAAAGAAGAAAAGTCGATCAAGTTTTGAAGAAAATTGTGAGTGGACACCGACATTCTTCACTTCACAACTTTAATTTAAATTTAACTAACTTGCGTGTTACATCCACCCACACTCTCTATACCACTTCCAGTGCGTCAAAAAAGCCGATAACCATATTGAAGTTGTATAAGATAGTTTATAGAAGTACTCCGCACACTTGATAATCATCAGAGTGACCAGGGAGCTCCTAACTGGAGGATATTTTTTTCCGCACTGAAGATACCTACTAAGTCAAACATTTCACCCAAGCACTTGTAAATTAATCCCTCATTACCATCCTTCTGCTTTTCACATATCAACCATCATTTTTCACATAATCATTTCTTTCTTGCACAAGGCAAATTTCTCTGGCTCGGATGAAGTCAAATTATAGGTTTCTCTTTGGGCTGAGGAAACATGTGCCAAAAACAGTTTTCGTTCCGTATCTCACTGGTAAGGATAAGTGAGCATCCATGTTCCTGATATGACGATGATATGCATATGTACGCGTTTTGCTGAGTGAGTACACAAAAAATTGACCACGTACAACGTGCACACCCGGGTCTAAAAGGAAAAATACACGTTTCGTTAATTTTTCCTCATTAACTTCTATTCACTCCGTTGACGATACTCTGCTTTCATCCGATATATGACAGAGTAGAATGTAGAGTGAGGGGGAAAGAATGAGTAAATAAAAACGGCAACCTTCTCGGATCTAGTCACCCAAAAAGTTGTGTCAGGTTTGAGTCACTCAACATCGGCATTCCCCTCTGTTCTTTAATACCCACACGTTACGAGTTACGAACCACAAATGAATTTTTGTGCCACAGGGAGGAAATAAAAAGATGTGAGTTTGTCTTGTAAACTGCTAATAACTTTTTGACGTACTATCCTGGCAAGCCACTAACCGCTCATTATCCTCGTCTTTCCGGTTGACAGCTGTATATTGGGTTGGCCTTCAGAAAAAATAATTTATTACCACTTGTGAATATTTTTGTTAGAGGAACAAAAAAACTACTCATGCTTACTCATGTTCTTCTCATCCATGAAAGGAGAATGCTTGTCGCTTTCTCAGTGGCATCGTGTCCGGATTAAAGGTCTGGGGAAAGAAGCAACTTTTTAAGTATACCCAAGTTAAATAATCAGTGAATACTTCTTACATTCATCGCTCGACTCATCACTTCATTTTTGTTTACATAGAGAAATGAAGGAAATATGTGGAGCAATTTTATGTAAATTAAGAATTTACATGCCTTCACTCCTTTTCTTGTGGAAAAGAGAGAGCAAATAACTTTTGAAGTGAGTCAGTCCATGTATATGTGTGATTCCAACTGACATAAAGAGTGAATCTGGTTTGTCTCTTGTAAAAATGCACCTCTCTCAGAGAGATTACACTTTTCGGAGAAAAAATAAATCACTGTAGAATAATAAGGTGTACGTGTCTAGTTCTCCGGTCAGACAGAAGCTTACTCACAAAATGAATGAGGGTGTAATCACAAAAGCAATAAAAAACCGAGGTGGAGATAATTTTTTTAACAGCATTTATTTAAGGACAGAACGGACTCCCACACAAAACAGGGAGAAGGAGGATGATAATTGTGAATTTTATTGGGTGATATGTTGATCACTCTTTTGCTAATGGAATGATGGATTATACAGTACAATGAATTGTTCCTTTGTCGTGCTCACACTATTAACAGGATAGATGATGATTGGATAAACACAATTATATTTATGTTGTATATTGTAGGCATATTTAAACAACACTGATTAATTTTGGATTATGTTAAGATCGTGAAAAGGGTAACATTCGGATATCAAAAGGTATGGGAGTGCTTCTCTATCCAACTTCCTACTTGAACAGTATTCGAAATTACGATATATACCAATATTATCCATATTTTATGATTCTGTTCTGTCTCATATACCGGTTGCACCTCTTATCTGACCGCTTGACCATCGCATTCATCACATCAGGCGACAACAAAACGTTGGTACGGATGTTTGAAGTGGATTGTGGTCTGAATATTGCTACTGGTATTGAGGAATTTGATAAAAAGGGCGATACTATAGTTTATGCATTTTAAATATAGCATTTACATGTAATATACCTGTGCGTGTAGTGCAGATATCAGCTAATCTGGAAAACTGAAAGTTGGAAAAGGTGAAATATCATTGGAATAATATTTGTCAGGAATAAAGAACATGTAAGCTAATAAATCTTTAATAACTGCTGAAATATAGAGGTGGAAAAATTGTTTTATGTGGCAAAAGTTTTTTAGGTAACAACATCCGTATTTGCATAACACTAACTGAATTTTGGGAACGAGTAAGCCCTACATTATAATTTATAATGCGATAGGAGGACCTTGTTACTACACAGAATAAATGCGAATGTTTCATTATGGCAATGTTGCATCTAGTGCAGTAAATAACAAGTAATATGTATAATGCAATTTGTTAGATCCAGCTTTTTTGTAGATAAAAAAGCTCCAAAATCAATTAAATAGTTTAATGATGTCGAAAGTTTGAAATTTATAACTTATTTATACCAATAAACGTGTTGCTCTTTGAACCACTTACAATTAGTTTCACAAGATAGTGATAATTCATAAACTTGAATGACATTTTTATCTAAAATATAATTTCATGCTCGCACGTAGAAGTTAAAAATGTTTATTATTAAACTGTTATATGTTAAAATTAAATATTTATAACTGGATAGGGTATCGTATATGAGTGTAGCACTTGTCAAATGTACAGTCTTGGTAAGTAAAGGCTAGAAGGTGCCGATGAATATTTGTTCGTGTAAAACAGATGAAATGAATAGGCATTTGAAAACATGTGAAACGGCAACATAACTTAAGGAAAGCCGAAAGCCATGGTATGGGTCACAAAGGTTATAGGTCAGGATGATTAAATAATATCAAGGGATTATTCAAATAATATATTAAGCACGGGTATAGATTTTTTAAATGTTGATCGAATGTAGAATGACTGAGGTTTCTAAGATTCCCCAAAATGGAAGTACCATTAATGAACAGGATCAGCTAAGGTAATGCTTAATATAAGAAATAAAGTGTGACCTGCGATATGTAAGAAATGAATCGAGATGAGGACTAAATATAGTATTATTTAGCATGTATAGTCAAATGATTGAGTTTGAAGTGCAACCTAACACTGCAAAATATAAGTAGGCCAGGAGACTCAGTCCTCCAGTTTATAAATGAGCTCTTTATGCGTAATCACAAAAATTCCAATTCACAGCTAATCCTGTTCATTAATGGTTCATCCAGTTTCCCCAATGCATAAAAGGATATTCTTATTATAACATACTAAACGCACATCAAACAATATTATTCAATTGTAAACCAAAGAGTTGCCACGTTGCCAGTCGTACAAGGTAATTAATTGGCCGGCGATGGGCGATGTGTTTATTGCATATTGTATATAGCTGGCCGGTTTATAAATAAACGTGGTTTTGCCTTCTGAGATAATCATATAGCTGCATGGATGCACTCGCGACGACCTGTGACATGGTGTTTAACTAACCGATGATGGTCTAAGTAAATCTTGATCATTAGATAACTTTGTTTTCTCGTATGTTATCTTTATCTACTGCACTCTTATAATTTCATCGATTCGATTGTAGATAATCGTAATACAATACTCCCTGGTTTGGTAATGACAATATGACTCTTATAATAGATCCACTGCCATTTTCAATTGTCAATTTTCCTGACTGATAAATTTTCAACGAGATTAGTTTTGTATTAAATTAATTTAGTTAAATACCCTTTTCTTACATTGGATTGGATAATTTAAGGAAATGGATTTTTTGGGGTTGATGAATGTAGGTTTTAATACTTTACCAAATAAGTTTATGGAAATAATTAAATTAGATTTAGTATTTCCGATTTAATGACAAGAGAAGACACAAATAAATCGATTTATAGATCAAGAAATTATATCTGATTTTTTACAGTTGAACTCTTTGTACTGAGTTAATTTACTCTAAAAGTTCAGCCATTTATTTCACATATCTGCGATAACGAGATCTGCTCCTTTCTCTGCAACCATGAAAGTTGATGCTTGAGTATTGGCATTGAGAGTTCTTGGGATAATACTTGCGTCAATTACTCTAAGTCCGTTGATTCCCTTCACCCTGAATTGTGTAGAAATTAATTTAGCAATTTTCAAAAAAATAAAATGATATAATTCCAAAAACTTTCCCAGCTCACTTCAACTTGTTGTCCACTACTTTTCCAAGAGCACACGTGCCCACGTGATGATACAAAGATCCAGAAAAGTGTCTGATGGCACATCGGTAGTAGTTGTCACTCTTGAATTCTTCATTTTCACAGCCTGGCACGGGTTTTGGGAAAATGGGTGTGTTTAATGCTTTAGAGTTCTCGAGCAAGTCAACTACTTTTTTGAATCCTGGAATCATTTAAAATAAAATGTGATTCTGAAGTAAAATCTAATAATCTTAAATTTAAAAATGCACCATAGAGAAGAGCCTCCATGTCATCAGATTCGGCAAGATAGTTGGGATCAATGTTTGGATTGTCATTGGGGTTGGCACTGGCCAAGGTTAAGTTGCCAACTGACTTAGGACGACCTAGCCACAAAACGAGGAATCTAGCATCGATATTTTGCTGGTTATATGGAGTGAACCAATCCTCCAAAATGTTGGTGCTGATTCCAAAGAACTTGTTCAGATCTCGTGGTAATTCTGGGTACAAAGCAACTGCAAACTGCACTACTTGAAGATCGGCATAAGGTGGTCTGAATATTGAAAAAATATTAATATTCTTCATTAGGAGGATTAAGTTTTAAAATCTTACTGGGCAACAGGACTCTGAAAGAAAGCTTGTCCGGCTAATCCAGCAGGAGCTGCCAAGGCACCATTTCCACCCAAAAAGAATTGTGTGGTTGCTTGTGCCGTAACGTCTCTGTTGGGGTTCAATGAGGGAGATTTCATGAATGGACCTACGATGGTGTAGGTGTGATCTTGAAGATTTTTTTCCAACTGGAAGGTCCTTGACTACTGGGATCTGAAAATGAAAAGAAACGAAATAATGAATACTCGGACTCCTGGAAATTAAATGGAGCAGAAAACGACGTCGTTGCTTACATTGAGGGACTGGAGCTGATTACTAGGGCCAACGCCAGACAACAAGAGCAACTTTGGAGATCCGATAGTTCCCCCAGACACAATCACTTCTTTCCTTGCCTTCACAGTTCGGGTCAGTCCATGACGGTTGTATGTCACCCCAGTGGCCTTGGGTTGTCCATTTTCGGTCTTAAAGTTAATCTATCAAGAGTAAATTGAAGTCGTTATTTCCATGCACTGCAGACTTGCAGTATTACGCATGCACATATTTTACATCAATGTTAACTGTAGCCATCCCATTTTCTCTTACTTTGGTTACTTCGGCATACTTCTTAATGCAAAGATTGTTTGGTTTTCCGGTGCCCTTGTAAAATGCTCTGTAGGTGCTCTCCCTCCAACCATTTTGGGTGGTAACATCAATCTTGGAAAATACTGTGATACATAAAATCAAACGAATCAAATCAATTAAACAAATATTGTACAAGATAAGAGTAATTGTTTATTACATCCGGCGATAAGTTTTCATACCTTCCTGATTTTCTCCGTTGTAATCACCGATTGTGTAGCCCTTCTCTACACCAGCGGCCAAAAAGTCATCAGCACCTGGCATGTAATCATGGGTGGCAACATTCAGTAAACCTCCTTTGCCATGATAAGTATTGGAACTGGCTACAAGGGGAATTATTCATTTTTAATTTCTACTTTACATGACTGCTTAATAATAATGCTCTTTCCACTAGAGTCAACTTACCATCACCGGCATAAGCACCATTGTAGTCTTCAGATTTCTTGAAGTACGGTAAAGTATTTGCGTAGTTCCATGAATCATCTCCAGCATCTTCAGACCAACGATTGAAATCTTCCTTGTTACCTCTGACATACATCATAAAGCTGACTGCAGTGGAACCTCCAAGCATTTTACCTCTCGTGGTTAAAGTTTTCTGTTCCCAAATTTTAACAAAAACTGATTATATTTTCGGAAATAAAGAGAAAGTTTTCATGCTTGACGAGTAGAATAAACACATTTACCTTTCCATCGCAGTTTTGGCATGAGTTAGCCTGAGGAGTAGAGTTGTAAATCCACGTATTAGCTGGTTGATTCAACAGGAAAAAGTCCATGCTTGGGATATCATTTAGAATGGATGGCTATGATAAAATATTAAACTACATTTCACAAAATCAATTAAAGCAACCTAAAAAAGCCGAAAATGACAGATAAAATGAAATGTGATAAATCTATTGGAAACTTTTGAAAATTTCACAGTAACTTACCTTACCACCTGCTTCAAGCAACAAAATTCGATTGGTAGCTGATGCGTTAGCGATTCTCGTTGCAACAATCATTCTAGCGCCACCTGCGCGAAAAACAAATGGAAACTTTCTCATTCTATTTTGAATTTTGAAATATTGTGCGCTGATTTCCAAATTTTTACCTCCACCTACGACAATGTAGTCAAATTCAGTAAACTGACATTTGCGATCTAAAGGGAGTAGTTCACTGTTGACAGCCAAGTCTATTTTCTTGTCCAAAGTCACACAGGAATTTATTGCCAGCGTCAAAGCAGTTACAAGAACTGCTGAGACAGGTAATGGAAGTGGCCATCTTGCTGGGAGCGTGTTGAGAACACACATCTTGCAGCAGGGTTTGGATTAGGATTGGATTGTAACAATCAAAAGTAAGTAAAGCGTGATTGATTTCCGGGAAGAACTGTATCCGAAGATTACATTGCGCTTACTGGACTGCTGCGCTACTGGTTTTCGTGGTCTTATGTACCTAAACTAAACGTTATTAGTTTTTAAATCTGACTAAATAAAATCATCTAATTTTCAAGTACCGCAATACTACAGTGATGTAATTATCTAATCATGTAAGTATTCCTAGATACAATTTTAGGTAGGTACTCCAGCTTAAATTGATTGTTAGAGTATGTAATATGTATTCGACATCATCGTGGTTATGTAACATTTGTATAGAAAAAAAAGTTTCAATCGCAATGGTTGGATGTAAAGATTCATCAGTGCAGGATCAGTGTTAGATTTCACAATTCTACATCTATCCATGACTGCATTCATATGAGTATTCAAACCATATGAACTGCAGGTACTTATGTAATGTTATATATGGGTTTAATGTTGGTGGTTTATAGATTGAAAAGCGTTTTCTAAAAACTCTCCTGGTGAACGCAAGAAAATTAATTGAATAACATATATGATATGCATAATAGATTTTTAGAGTAGGATATGATATTAATACCAAGTTAGTAGTCGTATATTGCAAGGTACTTTTAGTATCAATCATTAATCAATTAATGTATGTGTATAATTAACACAGAACTGCTGGAAAATGAATTTTTACGAATTACCTCATACACAAAACCGATCGATTTTCGTTTGATGAAACTTTCACCAAAATAAAGTAAATCACATTTAGACCCGTTAAACCAATAGTCATTTTTAAGGGGAAAACACCATGTTAGCCATTAAAGTTGTGATTTGTGATAATAAACATTGTTAAGCAATACGATAAGTCAACAAAATAAATATATCCATTTCAGGATACGAATTCCTAATCAGAAATGTGAGTTTCTCATCGTGAAAACTGTCGCTTGCAATGTACCTGTTATTTAGAACTGTTATTTACCGAGCGTTTATCCCCATAATAATTTTATGGGCACTCACTAGTAGCTGTATTTAAACTTTGGTACAAGGCAACAAAGACTAGTAATTTGTGTTAATTCGCAAAAGTTCCTTGTGTAAAATACTTTGCTGTCTGATTTTTTAACGTTTTTGAAAGATAATAAAATCATATGGACCTACCTATGCACTTCACCTGTAGCATGGAGGTTAACTTAGATAACCAAAGATTTATCAAGTCTTGTCGAGCCCAAGGGATGTGTTTTCAAGAACATGTGCCGTTTATGAAGGGATGCAATTGCGAAACTGAGGAAAGTGTAATTTGCGGATTGACAAACGTCGTTTTGGAAGATAAAAATACAGGTAGGTACATACATGAATAGCCCATATGTACTCACGAGTCACGAGTACTACCTACCTAAACCTATGACATCTTGGGTAACTTATATCTTACATAGAACAAGTTACAAAGAATCATCAACTCTCATCTTTTGGCCGCAAAATAGATTTTATGCAGTAAAAATTGTGAAATTCCAGTCTAAAGATTTACTACCCTGATACTCTATTCGGTAAATCGTGTTCGCACATAACTGGTTTTTCGTATATCATTTGTGGCTCTCCTAAGCGCATAATCAAAGATTGTGGTTAATTGTATTGTAATGTTTTATGGCTTGGTACTGTCTCCAACAGTCGATGTACGGCCATAGCAAATTGTCATCCATTATAATTACTATTGATATATTCCATAAGGATATAGCTCTTGGATTTATATTTATCGGATGTTAGGAACATTTCCCATCTAAAACGATGAGACTGAAAAATTCACAATTTTTATCAGTCGTTTAAATGATTTAATCCAAAAGTAGAGAGAAACCATATGGAAAGTTCAAAGTAACTTAAAAGTTTTTTTTTAAACTGGGCAATGCCTTAGAGAAATGCAATGGTACATACAAGATGAATTACAATGATCTTTTAGACCATTTTTATACACCTCAGAACTTTCCAATGTTTTTATGAAACGATTTTTTACGTTTTACGTTTTTATGAAAAATACCTATTCACTTGCATGACTATTTTTAAATATATTTCAAGGAAGAGAGACGCGCAAGCGTCTATTTGTCTGCTGAGTGCTGATTATCACCTTTCAGAATTTTACTTTTCACTCGATCACTATAGTTTGTGATCGAGCGTGTGACAATAGTTAGAAAAACTACTGGTACTGGAATATATTTAACTGCTAAATGTTTAATGAAAGGCATCCAGAATAAGGTATTTTCTTTGAAACGTCTGATTGCATATCATATAAGTTCTAAGTAGGGCAATTAAATTAATAATCTTGCAAAAATACCACAGCCAGAGTTTATAACTAGAGTATGCATATTATATTATGCATGTTATTAATACAATATCAGTGGTAATACATCTGCCAATAAAGTAAGAATACTCAAGGCTAGCCTATTATATTCATTTATCTGAACTGTCATGTCTGGTTAGACATAATATAATACATACCCAAATCTAATAAAAGATAAGATGATATGGGAAAACAATTATTTTATTAACCTAATTGTGTAAGTCGAACATTGCAAATTTTCGATTGTCATGAGCTGGGGCAATAATTTTATTAGAAAATATCTTATGCACAATACATAATACTTTGTGTATTGTGTATACTTTTCAGTACAAAGCAATCTTTGTCTGGCTTTGCTAGGCATATTCGTTCTCGTCGATATATAGGTAAATGTATCCCATACTTTCGTACCCAAGCCAAACAGATTTTATTCCTATTCAAGGTTTACAATTGTAATATTCCTGATGAAGAGTAATGATTGCCACCAAAAAGGATTTTAGCTAAATAAAAAAATACGTAACTAATTAACATTCTTTACACATGTAAGCGTAAGGAGTTAGGAGTGAATCGAAGTCTCGGAATTATACAAATCAAAAAAGTTTATGCATGGGAACTTTTGTATCCTGCTATGCATCGTTTCCCCAGAAATTACAACTTTTCCACTGTGCAAACATTTTTTTTTACCCCCAAGGCTGCATTTTTCCAGTTGTTGGCGAGTACTAGTAATTGAAGTACAGGAGAAATGTTTTTCTTTAGCTTCTTTCCTTCAACAAAATCATATCTTAACATGGACTGAACGCACATTGAGTGATTCATAGCAAATTATTACAATCATGCCCTTGGGTTTCGGCAGCGCATACAATTTTCCAGAATTAGGTTTCAATTTCCAAATCGACGTGTAATCACTCTAAAGACATGATCCAGAAACCATACCCTGCATAAAGAGCTTTGCTCACACAAAGTATCAGTAGAAAACTGCGTATCAGGCATGACCAGGACGAATACAAATTACAACAGCTTAATGCGCGATTGTACTTTGGTCGGCATTTGATTGAGCATACCAGAGAGAATGAAGCAACGCTAATGTACTCAAGATATCATAACTACACACATATGTCTGATTTTTTAGTGAGCAACTGTACGAAATACAGAGCAGCGCAGATATTCGCCTCACACACAGCTGAGCTCTTTTTTATATCTGCTTACACGGAACAAGTTGAGATGGGATTCTCGTGAAAACGCCAATTTTGGAGTGCACATGTACCTAAGCTGCATGAACATGAAGTTGCAAAGCACTATGAGCCGTACTCTCACCTCTCACAATAATACATTTGGGGAAAATAAGGACTTAATGCTTTGATACTCGTGCGTCGTGCATTTGTGTTGATCTGTTTTATCCCTTCTTGCAATGTAAAAGAATGCATAAAGAAGTCGACAGAAAGGATTGGAAAAGTATACAGATGTGCATACATTTTGTTGTCTTTTGCTTGGTTAACAACTACGACGGAAAACTTGGTTTAAAAAGTGTTACGAGCTGATACAGCTGGGTTTTTTTCTTGCTCTCTCTACACTAATATTCCTTCAAACT
Organism: Sinodicranocentrus sp. ZH6; assembly: GCA_027743935.1. Taxonomy (NCBI): domain Eukaryota; kingdom Metazoa; phylum Arthropoda; class Collembola; order Entomobryomorpha; family Entomobryidae; genus Sinodicranocentrus; species Sinodicranocentrus sp. ZH6. The sequence continues at coordinate 26,457 of JAHZNA010004420.1, forward strand.
TTTGCAATTCTATTGCGTTTTTTTTAAATCTGAGAGATGGTCTGAAAATATTCACATAATATTTCATATTCGTGATTCTCCTCTTGTGCAATACATTGACCTCGCGAGTTCTTTCTCCATCTTCTCATTCTTGGACTTGAGGTGACCTTTCAAGATCTCATAAGAGGATACTTCAATCTTGAGAACAACGGTGCATTCGTCTTGATAATAAAGTAAGTGATAATTGCCATGCTAAAACTTAAATCAATACTGCGATACAAATGGCAAAATCTATTAGCTTTTAGATCGATATTCCGTGTAGGAAAAAATTCCATAATTTGAATGCTAGTTAGTTTGCGTTGTGCTCGTTCCATCACTATCGGGCTCGGGCTGCATATTACCTACGCCATGTACTATGTACTTTAGCGTGCTTCACATCTGGCTCAGGCACTGAAATCACATGAAATTTACATAACGAAATCCCTAAATCCCTTGTAAAGTTCAAGTAAATCAGGATTATTCAGGAAAGCACAGTAAATATTTGAGAAGTCAGGTTTATAGTTTTTTTTGTTTTGAAGTACATATGTTTGCAACTTCACAATGTATACGGCAAAAGCATCAATTAGAGACACGGCTGTTCTCACAATATTTAATGTACATGTACTTGGAAGCACAAAAGCGTTGTGATGGGTTAAATATGTTTCCACTGTAGTACGCTGCAACGTAGTTTTTCCTTTGTGTTCTCGCAGTGTATTTGTGTCAGTCTTTTGTGAAAAGTGGAGTTAAATGAAATATGCGTGAGTGAGAAATATTCAACGTAGATACATAAAACTAGGTGTAAACGTCAACAACTGGCTTGGCTAACAGCACTCAAAGTTGTACTGGGTCCAAGTCCAGATCACGTTGTAAAGTTAATCGTGGAAATTGGGGTATAAGCCTTTTTGCTGTAATTACTTGATTTAGTTGCGCAGATTTAGTTCGACGTAACTTGTTGAAAATCCGAATTGCTCAATACTCGTTCATCGTTTGTTAATTGAAGGAAACATGATCGAATTCAATCATTTATATAAACTGTGAAGTGATCATAAGTTTAAACGTTTGAAACCATTAAATCTCATCAGTAGATGCCGAAAATCCGTAGGTATAGCATGGGAATAGCTTGCAGTGGGCGGAACGGACGACTGCAATTAGTTAAATAACCAAGGTATTACTAGTTTCAATTCCAATAACCAATAAGGTGTGACAATAAATTGATTTCAATCCACAAATCGTGGACCATAGAATATAGAAAGGAAGCATCCAGTAATGAGTCATGAGTCTTCAGCTTAAAGAAATTAACAGGACAATCACAAATTAATTTTAAAAAACTACTGACAAGTAAAATGCGTTAAGGACGGAAATGAATTTTAGTAATTGGGTTAATGGTAATTATATTCCTGATTGCCTGAAAACTATGCATCATTGTGGCCATTTCTCTGGTTCCACAGCCACCACATCAAAGGTTACAGATTTACTGGTCCAGAGTCCAGAGATTGAAGTACAGGTACGTAGGTGATGACAAGGACTTCCTAATTTATCTAAAGAGCAATAATAATATCTAAAGTTGGATTGAAGGCGTATAATAATGTTGAAATCATGTTGTGGGGTAACCACCCCGCAGTTTATGCGTGACTCATTTCCGTGCGAAATGGCAGTTTAACCACGATGCACGAGCAAGATATCTTAAAAACTTTAGATTAGACACAAAGTAAGAGAAGCTTACTTCCCGTGCATTAGTACTGCATGGCCGTATTTATCTGCCATCCTTTGTACCTTAAAACTGCATAAAAATACGCTGTTTGTTGTACGATGTGGATTATCCCGTGTTCATTCAATTGTGTTACACATTTTCATGTCATTCTCTGCACGAGTTGTTGAGCTTGAGCATCTCAACATTCTTAACTCGGTTATATTACGTCCTTTCATGCTCATAACGTCGTAATAATACGCTCCTCTGTTGAAGTTTATATCTTGTCAACTTGCTGCTGACACTAGTCGATACTTGTAGTACTGCGCAAGGTAGTTAATGTATTGGCATTGGTACGCTGCACAAAGCAATGGAGTGTGGAGACGAGTTTTCCTATTTTTTTATTTATAAACTCTCTGTTTAAGCACCTTCGTTGCACTGTCCTCTATGCAAACTTCAAGTAGCTCGTGCATATCGTGTTTTATTCAAGATACCTTGTGTATATTTTTATGCACTTCCGCAGCGCTGTGTTTCACATGAATCAATGACAAGACGCGTTTTGACATTGTTGCATGCGTATGTATGTATGAAAAATCGTTTATATACCACCTAATAAAAACTTTAATATGATGTACATAAGTACAATATAAGCATCCATCCATCCTTAAATACCTTAAAGTTCCCTTTTAAATGTGCTACTATATTTAAATTACTCTTCGATGAGCATTAGCTATATATTCTTCTACTTCTATATTTTAGATCCCAATTCGAAGTTCGGACAAAGCAACCCGAAGCGTATGAGACGAAGAGTAAATCTACTTGCTCAAAATGTTGAAACCAGGGAGTTCTCCTGTGGACTGGTAATCCTGTAGCTCATTTAGACTTTGGAATACTATTCAATCTCATTGGTTTAAGTTTTTGCTAATTATTTTGGTGTGCTGTGCTGTGTAGGTGTGAGTCCAACTACATTTACTCACCTTTCATCGCAGAGTATGCAAACACGGTACGTTTCGTTTATACAGTAATGTGTTCTGTAATCAGTAGTGTACTTTTCAAAAAATAAAATTGTTTTAATCTACAACCGTTTCAGGTCAGCAACCTAATATTTTTTGCATTGCCACCGGTCCTGATATGGTTATTCCAGCCGTATGCTAACAATTGCAACCGTGGAATTTATGTCGTTTGGGGAATGCTGATTGTGGTTGGAGCTTGTTCTATGTATTTCCACGCAACACTTAGCTTACTTGGTCAATTATTAGATGAATTAGCCATACTCTGGGTATTTTCTGCTGCGTTTGCAATTTGGTTCCCAGGCAGATACCTTCCCGCCTATTTCCGTAAAAAAAGGTACCAAACCAGGACTATATATAGGGCATAAACTTTACGTCTTTGGAAACTCAATAGCCAATTAACGATATAAATGTTTGGTTTTCTGAACTAGATTTGTTTTCTCATATCTTGTATTGGGTGTGGCCATTGGGAGTTCATTGCTGGCGTTGGTTCAGCCAGCGTTTAATGCCTTTGCCTTAATGACACTTGGGGTACCAACTCTAGTGCTCCTTGTTTCTGAATTAAGCAGGTTTGTTTTTCTGAAAGTTTTCAGGGTTATGTTATTATAGTATACAAGTATTCAACTATTCCCTTGTATGTTGCTCTCTAATTTAGGTGTGAGAATTCAAAAGTGCTAAGACTTGGAACACGTTGTGGAGCAGTATGGATAGTTGCAGTTGCGTGCTGGATTAATGATAAAATGTTTTGTGAGACATGGTCTTCTCTGAATTTTCCGTATTTGCACGCCTTTTGGCATGTCCTGATTTTCATTGCGTCTTACACGGCCTGTGTCTTGTTCGCATACTTCGATGCTAAGAATCAGGTAACTAATAGTTTGCGTACTTTCCCTTTCCCCTTCCCCCTAAATTGATTTAGTTTGCATTTTCACTCTTGATTTCATTCTCCTATGCTAATCTTGAAGGTTCCTGAACAACATCCCGTATTAAAGTACTGGCCAACGGATCGTTTTGAATTCTTGTCTGTTCCATACATTGGTCTATCCGGTGGATCATTGACGACAGAAGTAGACAATTTTGTGCGGAAACAACATCTCATTTGAACTTAAAGCGGAACGGAAACTGTAATTAATGGCGACTGGTTCTGGTTTAACGTTTCCAACTCGTGACAATAAAATTGTTACATGCTTTGGAACGGGACAATTGCCGCTGTTACTATTTGGTAGTCTGTTTTGTGGAACATATATGCGTATTAAACAATGCACTCTCCAAGATCTGTATAATATTTCATTTTTCTCACTGTATCGCAGCAGTAATGCCATAATGTGATTTAGCCACGACTGTTTTTTACATAATCAATAAAATTCTGTACGATCAGTCATTACTTGGATCTGTTAAAAGCAACAGATTACCTGTTACCTTTCTATGTAGTCATTTAGCAGTGTAGTTATGTAACAGAGTACGTAGTATTCTCTGATAAAAGGCAGTTTTAAGCCTTAATCTAGTTCCAATTCAAGTAGCATGTAAATATTAAATAGCGTAGTAGTTTAAAGGGTTTTGCATGTTTCTGGTTTTGGTAAAGAAAAATTCTCATCAAGATTGTCAATGGGTCTCCAGAAGTCCAGAACAAGCATTTTTTATACTTTACCCCGGTCATAATTAATTATTGTTTAGTTTTTTTTACAAACGTTAGTTTTCAGACAAGGTCTACAATGCTCCAGATTTGTTGTTGGATTAATTGTTTTTGTTATTTTTAAGGTTATTAGACAAATGGATGTGTCATACATAACCAGTACTTGAAATTTATTCATGTACCATGATCATAATCTATAGCAATTCGTAATGTGTGCTGTGAAATGGTGCAGGAATCGTAGTATACTATAATATAATTTACTGTTAACCTTCTAAATATATGGGTGCCTTTCAATATTTTAATTAATATATTGATCCCCCGTATTATTATTCAATTCGTCAAGTGTCATGTTGACCAAAGCTCTGTATACGGCTTGATGGCACACCATTTGTTTATGCGAAATAAAGTCATGTTTTGTACTCGCCTTTCACTGTCTATTAGTTGTATTCACTTTTTTGGCATACATTGCAGGTGTTGAGCTGGTTAAATATAATACACATAGTAAGTAATACTTGGCTCAGGGCAATTTGCATGCATTTAACTAAAGATCTTTCAAATTGAGCAACTAGGCGAGCACCACAAATTTATTTACTCCGAGCATAAACAGCTTTCTCAGTGTATTTTTGGCTTGAATAACCACTGTGTCCTATGCCTCGTGTAGTAATCTCGTGTGACATTATAAATTTGACGGTGCAGCGAAATTATATAGAAACTGATGCGCAATTGGCTATTAGACTATTATTTGGGAGACCACACCTGTATTGCGACTGATACTTTCTAACACGTTGAATAAAGGATTATCTATGTATGTAGTAGTAATAGTGATGCATATGATCATATTTTTGCAGCATTAATTTAACTACTAAAATCTTCCAGATTTCACTGTCTAGCGCTACACTACTATATTATTAGAGTTCTAAAACAACAATAAGAATAATATTATAATAATAAATCATGGGAGGAAGAATGTTCAAAATTACCAGTCATTTAAGTATTCTATCATGTCTTTTGCCAGTAATAAATAGAATGATTATACAAATATATTGGTTATAGGTATCAGGTATCACAGAAGCATTTCAAGTTTTATTACGCAAATAGCAATGCAAGCTTAATTTTCAGTTGCAGTCATTTTCATATAGGTAACTGTAATTGTAAACTACATATATCGACTTGATAAAATGTACAGATTTAATACTTTTTCATGACGGACCTTGTTGAAGTCATTGAAATATTTTCTTATTTTGTCGATTTTGAGAGTGGGTGATGTTCCTAGATTTGATACAAAGGGATTTGGACATATTTTCTAGGATATTCGAGCAGGTTCCAGAGCTTTCATTCTGGAAGAAATCTCCCTGTCCTTTTCCTCACTTGGGAAGAATTGTTTTCGTTTCTGGCTTCAGTTTCAGAGACCAATTGACCATCTTGTGGCATTGTGCTGGGGTTGGATGCCCGTTCATTTCCATCCTTAGGCATTTCGGGAGATTCAAAAGAAGGACGTGTATCATCATGGGAGGAAAATGAATGCCCTGGCATATTCCAGAACTGCCTTTCAACGCCCTCAGGAAATGTTGAAGCTCCTTCGGCAGGATTCACAGGATCCAGTTCCATCACCGGAAATGTTGATCTGAAGACGGGTAATGTTGGTCTGAATACGGGAAATCGTGACGATGGATTCAGTGGCAGACCAGCAGACGGGTCCAAATCCATCAGTCCTGATCGTCTACCGCTTATCGTGTTCCCTGGGTGTACGACCCCAATGCACCCATAGGTTGGAATAAGTTCAAAAGCACGGCGAGAATGCATTATCTAAGTTTTATCTTTTTATCTCTTAGTTTGGAAAGAATATATCAATTTTTTGGAAAGGTGGTTTGGACTATAATTGAACTATGGTCTTTGAAAATGAAAGAATGAAAGAGGAGTTTTTGAAACATTGAATTATTCAATTATGTGTTTTATGACAGATCCTAAATAATTCTGAAATTTTGCGAGTAATCGGTTTATGCGTGATGACCATGACAACACTGCCACCGTAGGCCACGCCGTCGTAATCTTAATTTTTTATGTAAATGTGAACAGGTTGAATTGAACGATTAAAGTTCACTCTGTGATCAATCGGTCATATAGTCAGACATGTTATTTTTACCAGACAGAATATAATTTGCATTTGTGGGCA
>JAHZNA010004421.1:0-18653 GCA_027743935.1 Sinodicranocentrus sp. ZH6
GGTTTTCGTAGTCACCTTTTTAATATTCTCGCATGTACCTCATATTTCCTAGAAGGAGATTTTGAGGTTGATCATTTACCCGCATCCGATCGCTTCTCATAAACTGAGGAATCCATATTATTCGACATCACGTAAAGTGGTACGTATTAATATGCATGCATAAACATGGCGCATTTTTCTAGAATAACTTTAGTGTGATTTAAGTTTGCACTATCCGTCATGTCGTGTTTTTATGCTTTTCATTCTGATTGTAACGTATTTTAGAGCACACCTTTCTAGTCAAACTTCTAAAACCTCCCATGTCCTCCTTTCCATTTTTATCGCTCCGCATGTCAGATCGAACTAGAAATGCGAGTAGCAACGTATGAAGTATAGTGGTGGGTAAAGAGCTACATAATGTATTCCTATATGAATGAGCATGTCTTGAGCTCTCCCTCGACTCAAACACAAGATTTTTACTCTGTGGCAGAAATTTTAACATAGCTGATTTTGATATTGCATTATTTGCTGGATGGATATTCGATATTGGTGGTAAATTACTTGATGGTATTGGTATGATAGCCTGTCTATAATTTGTAACACGTTAAAAAACTATGGTATACCACCATCGCCATCCAATCCACATATTTTGGATGCTGATAAAAAAAACCGTAAAAATGCGCAATCTGCATTCCACATTTAAGCATTGGCTGTGGAGAAACATTCAACCAGTAATGAAACATATGCTTCATGTCAGACGACCTGAGAGTACTGATGTCATTTCTAAATCACCAAAGGCTTACCCACATCTGAAAAGTAGATATCTTTTTAGCTCACATCTTGTTTTTCTTGAACATTTTCGCTTTTCCCAATTCGATCATTAATTTCGGTGTGTCACATTTCGTAAATCCAGACAGATTCTCAGATGAAGTCAAAAGATAGCAGTGATGGATCATTGGATAGCACAGCGACGAGAGACTCAATCCCCATCCCGAAAGGTCCACCTACTCGACATTTGGCAGATAACTGGGCTGAATATTTCAGCCCGGAGAAAGGCCGCTATTTTTATTACAATGTAGAAGAGAAGAAATCGAGTTGGAAGCCCCCAAGAAGCTCATCCAATCGTCGAAGTGATGAATGTCTAGCCTCTGGAAGAAGTGGAGCGTCAACATTTGGCTCGTCAATTGAAAATTCGTTGGATAATCTATACGAGGAAATCAACACAAAGGATGATAATAGTATTAGTAGCAGTAACACAAGTGGCTTGGCAAAGCCAGACATTCTCCAGAACCAAATCCCCTCTTCGGTCAGCTCCTCGAGAAAGTCTGTTGGGCTTTCCACGGAAGAAATCAACTCACCGGAAAAATCTCACGACAACAGTGGAGGTACACATGGAAGCCAAAGTAGTGTCTTCGACTCTCAAGAGAATTTAGATCGGTCTCACGAAGCTGAATTTAGTCTTGCCAACCTCACTGCCTCAATCCCAATTCCCGACGGATGGGAAGAGTATTGGGAAGAAAGTATCCAGCAACTGTACTACATCAATAAAGTTACTGGGGCTAAGGTATGTGGAAAAAATGTACACTTAAAAAATTCAGTGTGTGTTTACATATATTCAACTCCTACATGCACTTCTCAGCACGGCAGCACTTGAAAGAACTGATGAAATATTCTGATTTTCCCTAAAAATAAACAAGTTTGCTTTTTATGATAATGGTGTGCGAGTGGAAAGGAGTATATAGGCTAATAACATTATACCATAATACCATAGGGAAATTCCTGCCAAAACCGTTTAAGGGAAGTTTTTACACATCATTGGTCTCTCGTCCGCTTTGTGGGTATTTTCTCTCTCCGCAAACACAATCATACTCACTCGATGTGGCACCACCAATCCTCTGCCTAGTAATAGAAATGGTATACGTTTTAAGTCGTAGTCCAGTCCTATAGTCGTGTATCAAAATGAAGAATAATGGCAATAGTTTACTATGAAGAAAAATGTCATGCAATGTGATTACTGCAAAGCAACATTTATTATCCAGCCCACCCTACGTCAATGAAAGCCGCAATTGAAGGAAGTAGATTTCCTGCTAAATCCATATGTATCCCACACACTCGACGATGATTTGTGTACAAGGGCTGCTACGAGAATGTGATAATGCATTCAGCAAAAAATATTTTTGCTAGTTCGTGACTTTATAGCTTTTCTAATAGTTATCAATAAACCTCGACATGGTTGACAGGAGACATAGAACGACCATCGCAGTATTGCCTTCCCTTCGGAGGTCTGTGTCAGAGACTGACCTTCCTGGAGTGGCGCAACTTATCAAATCAGTCGTTACCAATCAGCAGGTCAGTGGAATTCCTTGCATGCTTTGAATAGGCTATACATATAGAATCACATTCGTTGAAGGCGTTGAACGTATTCGTGCATTTAATGTGTGGTCACCATTACACAGTAATATTCTGACTAGGACAGAAAGAGTTTGTTGGCTTGTTTTGTCTGCTGCCGTCCGAACTTTAGGGAGGGGGAGGAAGTGGCAATCAGAGTTAATTGAGCAAATTGTGCCGTTTCATTTCAACTAGCTATGATTCAGTTTAAAAAAGTTTTTTCCACATGAGCGGAGTCTGAATTAGTTTGGAATTGATACTCATCGTCAGTTGTGAAAGAGATAATCGGCTACAATTTGTATTTTGTACGCAAGCCAAGAAACATTTTTCTGTCAGGAGTTTTGCCTCAGCCAACATGGAAATCCAGATCACCTTCCTGGCTGGATTTTTCAGCTAGGCAGCATAACTCTAACTGTAGATCGTAGCCAGACAGGTTGTTTGTTGCTGGAGATTGGTTTCTCCAGTTTTATATCAGGTTTCTGAATCTGGATTTAACTTTTAATTTCTCGCATATTCATACATCAGGACGATCGGGAGGAGATGTCGAACAGCGTCAGTGCGAGTCAAAATGAAATTTCTGCTGAAAGTGCAAAGCTCCTTGAGGACATACTTAGGGAAACAGGGTTTAATAGCTATGCATCCGATTCCAATCTCTTAAGATTGAAACGTGATCTCAATGAACAGAATACGGTTAGTATATTGGTATTGGTAGAGGATTGGAGGGAAAGAGTCAAATTTATTAATTCGTGGAAATGTTGTCGAATTACTGTGCTGTCTACAAATCAAAATTTTCCTTTTAGTTTCTTATATCCAAGTGCAGCATTCTTAAGATTATACTTTTGTTTATAGTGGTTTACATCAACGGATCCTCAGGGAAAGATTTACTTTTATGAGGAAAACAGCTCCCAGTCTTCTTGGTTTCTCCCAGATAACCCAGGGGGTTCAAGTGGTGACACACAGGTAAATATTAGGAAGGAGGAAAAGAGAATCAAAATGACTTTCACGGCTCAGCGAAATGAATACTTTTACGTTGTGCTATATACTTATACATATATTTTATTTAAATATGACAGAATGTCTCATTGAAACCTCCAAAGATCACTGTGCAAACTGATGCAAACAAGTCTATTTCTAATTCTACATCAAATTCTGAAGAAGTGTTAAATTCAGGAACAGTGAAGAAACGCCATTCTGCCGGTGATGCAATAGAGCGTAATTCAAAATCGAAATCACTGTTTCTCCCGGATTATCACTCTCGGTGAGTAGTGGCGTACAAAAGGTTTAATTTTTTCTAACTTTGATGATATAATGAACTGAATGAAATTTCGTTGTTATCAGCAGTCCCGTGGATACGATTCCTCGTCATACCGGTAGCCTTCCCCGTTCTCAAATAACAATATGGCGGTTAGGGCATACAAATAGTATTATTAGAGATGGTCAGTTAGGACGCACCAAGATTACTGAAGGTGGGAAAAAAGTGAGAAAAAACTGGGGTGTAGTTTATGCAGTCTTGACCGAGTCCCATCTCAGTCTTTTCAAAGATCAAAAATCATTCACGGTAAGTGAAACTTAAATTTATTCTATTTATTTATAGTTCTTTTTTCGAAGAAATGAAGTTAGGGGTTTAGAAATTCAAAGTTGGGAGGAGGTTGATAGTGAAAAGTGGACTAACAAGGGTGGAAGAATTTCTTTCTATCTTTCCTTGAAATTTCCCTCATGTTCCATTTTCAAAATTTATGGTTAGGCCCTTAAGTCTGAATTGGAGATAGAACTCAACGGATCTACAGTTGAATGGACAGAGGACAAGTCAAGCAGAAAAAATGTATTTCAACTCAACACTAAGTTGGATCTTCAAATGCTTTTTCAATCTGAAGACAAGAGTATAGCGGACGACTGGTTCGAGAAAATAAAAAAATATTCGGAACATAATCTCGTAAGTTTTCCTTTGGTTATAGTTTCCCCACGTCTATAGTCGAACCTGAAAGTACTACGAATTTAGTGCTACTTTAAAATTCATTCTGTTATTGCTAAGATTGATTCTTCTTTTCTAGCCGGGGGACATCTCTTTGAGACTAAAAAGCACTGAATGCCCGGAAACTTTCTTAGATCATCCGATTGGCGAGAGAAAATTTTCCTCGAAGCTTATTCGAAACAAGTCCACAAAAAGTAAGTAACCAAAATTAAATTCCCTGCAGGACAAGAAAATGAGTTGACTTTTACTTGTTTTCGTTCTCTCATTCAATATAAGTTTGAATGGGATGAAGATCTATAGTTTTGTTTAACTTTTCCATAACAGTTAAAATAACCCCGGCGGATGAAGGCATGGGACCCGACAGGAAAAAAATTACGGCCAACTTGAAAAAGTTCTTCAGTAGGAGACCTCCAAGGGAATCATTAGTGAAAAAGGGGATTTTTAAGGGTTAGTAACTTGCTTGCTTAGAACCTTCAAAAGTAGTTTTTGTTGGAGAACACGTATTCAGAAATGTATTTGGATAATGATTAGCTTGAAGAATATTTGGTCCCTACATACCACTTTAGAGTTTCAAGTATATCTTGAAAACTTGATCTGCTGAAAATCTCTCCCAAGAACTTCTGTGACTTACGATTAGACTTACCTCACTATATGTATACTTGTGTGATAGCTGTGTATTTTTTATTTATGTATGTGTAGACGAACCGGTTTTCGGATGTTCGCTGGATAAGCTGTGCCTGCATGAGAGGCGACATGTCCCACTTTTTGTGGAGGAATGCATATTGGCTATTGAGAAGAAAGATGAAAATCTGAAAACCGATGGAATTTATCGTGCATCAGGGAATTTAAGTCAGGTTCAAAAGATAAGACTGCAGGTTCGTTTTATCAGCTAAGCTCATATCAAATTAATCCAAGTGAGAAATATGCGCAGTTTGCTACATTATGCCATTTATCATTGGATTCCTGAACCATACAATGGTATAGAATGGTATATTCGATTTGTTTTATGTTAAGGTTGATCAAAATAATTACACGTGCCTTTACCAAGAGGAGGATGTACATGTTTTGGCTGGATCTTTGAAGTTGTTCTTCAGAGAAATGAAAGAGCCTCTAATTTCGTATGACTTATTTGAAAAATCTTTTGAGGCAATCCGTAAGTTTTTGAATTTATATGCTTAGATGCATACTTGATGCTACATCATCCTTTTGTAAACATGGTTCTTATTAATTTTTTTAGATTCCAATAAGAAAGATAAAGTTACAAAATTTCGTGATATTGTCAAGAATTTAGTAAAACCAAATAGGGATACTTTACAAGCCTTGCTTCGCCATCTTCTCAAAGTTGCGGAGTATGGTCCATATTTCATTGATGTAAACCGAATGAGCGAATGGTGTTTTAATAATAAGGTTTCGAGTTGTTTTACAAGAAACGTATTCCAAATATTCACAGCCTTCCTCTCTTGCCTTTAAGTAATATTGCTAGTGCATAAATAGTATATGTATTGTTATATAAAATGAACGTTAAATAATACCAATATAACATTATTACACACATAGAGGATTATACAAGCAGATTTTACAAGAATGTTACGAGAAATAAAGTTTGATTTTTATCGCAAATTCCAAATGTGATTCCTTATCGTGTTCAATTCTTCATTTCTTCTTGTCCCCTGCACCATTACTAGCACGCTTCCCACCATTAGCACCATTATTCGGATTATCACCAGCGGGAACTGCTTGAGCTTGCTGGGGCTCCTCAAGTTGCATAGATTTCTGAAGTGCCATGATCTCTTCTTTGATTTCCGACGGGATTTTTGTATCCGAGAAAAGCCGGTCGGTCCACATGGACGGGTCAATATTCAAAGTTGGCTTGAACTGTTCCACCCGATCCAAAAGTGTTTGGGGATAATCAGGTGAGAAATAGTTGATAATGTCTGGTGGAAAGCAGGCGTTAATGCTGAAAAATGACACGGAACAATCTCATGCATCAGTAAGCATTAGACTACCAACACGTAGTAAGCACATAATGATTCCAAATACTTTCCACGTACAGCATGACATGTTCCCTCAATAAAGCATCTTCAGCTGTAGCATCACTCGCAATCAATTCTTGAACTTTGCGCAGTCCACCCGATGAAACAAAGGCACGCCTCGCAGCTGGGTTATTAGGTAAAATCTGAAACAAATAATTCCATTGACACATTCAAAGATAAAAACGCTATTGTCTTCTCTTTGTCAACAAGACCTCACGGAGTGACATTGTGCTCCTAAAACGTTCTTTTTAACAACGTTAGCCTCTGCATGTCATGCATTGTGCACATGCATTTTCAACAACTCACGCCATCCTTTTTATCCCATTCAGGATTTGTTATCTCAGTGATTTACCGTTCTCCCATGCAACATTTTCTGTGAGAGCTTTTGTAATTAAAGACATCTTTTCTAAACCAAGCACGTAATGGAAAGCCTACGAATTCTAGAGCAGCTGACGATATTCCCGTGTTCAGGAAAACAATGTGTTGCTGTATCTAGCTGTGTTATCAACTAAGCTGGTATAACTTAAGTAAATCAAATCAATGCATGTGTGAAGCACACCCAAACTACTTCCGTACCAGGCTAGCCTTTTTTCTTCGTCAAGCTCTTAACACAATCATTTTTACTATGTAGAAAAAAGAATGCAACAACGCTTCTTATTTACTGCACGGGGAGTAAAAAGGCGATGAAGCCGTATGCTGTAAATCTTATTTTCCCTTTTACACCTCATGCAAGTCCCTCATAAGGCATATCTCGCCGAACATCCGAAGCCTTAATGCAGCTTAATGCAAATAAAATGTATCTAATTTCCGGACCAAACCATACTGCCACATTAAGGCTTGTTATGTTCTTGATGGTGCAGTACCAGGTGACGAGCACTTTACTACGAAATCACACCATTACGGCTAAAGACATGAAAAGCTTCATTAAGCCTTCGGCACACAAAAGCACAGAGAGAGGCAGGCGCCTACTTCCTCTCTTTTCCTGTGGACCTTACCTTTTCTGCCAAATAAAATGAACAAACAATATTCGACCGCCCTGTGATGATTGAGCAAGTCAAAATTAATATAAAAATTGGGAAGTTTTTCTTTAATATTTATATTAGCATGATGGCACATGCGGCAAGCTCTTTTGCAAACTCATGTTCGAATAATACACTCGTTCGTAATACGAGGATTTGTTGGCCTTCTCCACCTGATGTTTGCTGAGCACAAGAGCACAACTGATACACTCTTAGATACTGTTATAACTTAATGAATTCCAGAATCAAGTCGTTATTCATGCGGTGCGATCAACGACCGTAACATGTTTGTGCGTCCTGTTCCCCTTTTGAGGGGAACTTATTGCAAATTATATCCTAAAATTGCAAGCTCATTAACCGTTTGGCGCTCTTGTGTGCATTTGCAAACCATTCCCAAAATTAAATCTCAATTTTGCCATCTTTAAGCACTACGCCCAAATTCAACCTTTAAATAACTACATCCCTCCTCTCCTGATCCTCACCAACAAAATTTTTGATTATTAGCCTAAAAGCAATATGATACGTAGTACGTAAATTCCTTTGTGTAGCGTTTCATTTCCTACTAACTAAGAGTAAGGTCGAGTCGTATCATGAAATCTGATCGCCGATCATCCGCCCTTCGCATGTACTCATCGTGTGTTTCCCGTGCTGAGTCAAAAGAAGAACTTGCGTCAAAATCAGATTTATAATACACGTAGGTAAAATGTGCAACCACAAAAAATCAGTTTGTCAACGTAGAAAGGAGAAAATACAAAGAAAAAAATCACAATGACTTGGCACTTGGTATTGTAAAGTGAACCTAACTAATAAATTCAAGTCTTCGACCATAGTTATGTAAGCCATCTTGATGCAGTCATATAATATGGTGAATGCACTTGAGCTTGAGACGCTTTTCTTGTGAACGTTCCAAAATAAGAAGATTTTTTTTCTTGTGTGCTCCTGGTGAATCATATCATATCTCATCTCTCACACCAACTCTCTCTTGTTCGCTATCACGACGAATTGGTCCTAGTCCTGATTCTCGTCACAGCATCGGTATAATGTGCCGTGTAATAATGCGTCGCATTACGCTCTTCTACAGGACAAGCAAGTAACCTGAGTCACTTTTCATGATATTAGCTTTACGTTGGAGGCATACATAATCCACGTATATTATAAGGCCCACACGTCTGTTCTGGTATTCATATGTAAAGCTCGACTCAAATCCATAATAACTAGAAAATTCTACATACCATACACATTGTGTGTGCTTATAGAGTGCGCAGATCTCATATATAAACAACTTGCAGAGAATGAGAGTTTACAGATAAATGCACACACAAACCACTTACGTACGTACATACTTAATGGAATCAATTGACGTCATGACAAGGGCCATATGGATGTATTGCTGTAGTACGTAAATGTACTCAACATACCAAAAATCGAAAGGCTGTAACTACTCTATTCTTTTTCTCTCCAATGAATTCCTATCCTCTTGCACGACTATGAATATGGAGTCATCAAAGCTCCTTGAACGATTCATGAAAAAGCACCCAGCCACAGAGCCAGGCCAACAGTTGCATTTACAATCAGCGAGAGACAGAGGAGAGAAGAAGAATCACCTCATTGTGCAATCTGACCTGTCAGTGAGAGGAACATCTTCTAAGCTTCATAACAAGCGTTTCGTCAATCTTCCCAGAATCGAGGAAGTTTCCCGACAGCTCAACTACTCCATTATTAGAAGAAATAGTAGTGACAAGTGCCACTACGACCATTATTGTGAACCCAAGGGAACAAAAGAAGAGATTGAGCAGAATAGCCTGTGGTACAATAACTTCAATCCCTACAACACGTTCCAAGGCTTCCCTGAAGTAAGAACGGAAACTGGAAGACGAGGTTCTCATTCTCATCACCATCCACATCAGGGACAACTCTTCTACCGAATTCCAAAACTCCTGGAAGAAGCTTTTCAACCACAAGTTCACACATCATATTCGTACAAGTGTACCGTGAGAAATAATCAAAACATTTTGAGTCCACAGACTGTCACCATTTCTTTGTTAAACGGCGTTGACAAAGAAGAAGGCCACTTTGCTCTTGCTCCCCTACAGTCACCTAATCAACGGCAGTGAGACGCAGCTCATCAATCAGCCTTTGTCAACTCTGACAGTCTCATCGATCCACAAACATACACTACTACTCTTTCACGAAGAACCGAGTGAGCGAAGCCGTACATACTAGCTAACGACGTCAACTCCAGCGTTCTAGTAGCTGCCTGCTGCCTGTGGAAGTGTTCCACATAAAAAGAATCTAATTATGATGGCTGCTGAAGAGCAAAGGATAAACTGTGTTAGGAGGAAAGACCTAGACCACAGTGGAACGCTGGAAGCCATTCTTTACAATCTGACACTTGGCAATGGAATGAATCTGGACGACGGTTGTAGAGGAGACGGGGTCAACCAGCACCCTCAAATAACTATCTCCTTTGACGACAGCCAGAACAACAGCCAAAGGCTCGACAGCTCCCCTCAACCCACAACAAAGGGACTGAATAATGGAAATAATAAACACAGAAGTGGCAATCGACCTCTCACCAACCTTCTCCAAGTGCCCCAGCCTGACTTATCTAAATTGAGTGTGATGCCATGCCATGAATTCAGTCATTAATAACAACCGTCTAGTGCCAGGAAAATGGTGTATCGCTGACTTTTATTACTATAACCTCATATACCTACAATCTAGATCGTTTTCGTTCTCTAATAATAATACTATAATACTCTAACAATTTCCCCTTCATCGTGAAGAGAACTCCCCCGTTTTTATGAAGAAAGTCCCGTCTTAAAGTCAAGAATTGGAATTACCAATGATTTTTCTACCCTACTTTCGTTCCAACGTTTCACCATCAAGTTTACTGAGGGAAAGCGTTTCCTGTTGATGAAAACTCAACCAGGTCATGCATTGCCAGGAACTTAAGAATGCCATGCTCTTCCGCAAGTCATAAATGACGGAAGATAATCGTGATGGGAAAATACGCTGCACAGTTTACATAACTTTCCAAAAATTCTCGTTTCTTACTAGCGAACTACTTTCTACCTAGATGTAAACTGCAAGAAGGAGAACACACCGAAATCAAAACAAGGAAGCAGCAGTTCAGAGCAACGACTATAAACGTCAAAAGTGTGTGCCCACACTTTGCCTTATGGATCTCATAAAGAATTTTCTCCTGAAAGGAACACGGACACATGAGTCATAAGAAAGAGCAGAGGCTGAGCAAGCAGGCATAATTCAGAAAGCACTAGTGTAGCCAACTGATCCCCCTCACTGTCTGTATTTTATGAACAGAGTGATACATTCACGCAATTACCGTATAACCCAGAGATCGTTGTTGCTGTCCTCTTCACTTCATCCATGTGCGCACTTGGAGTTTTTATATCATTAAAGCAATCAAAATATTTACATAAGTGCACCACTTACCTTGGAATACTGAGCAATAATGTACTTCAAAATCTTCATTGGGGCTATGTCCAGAAGCGGCTGGATAGATTCCAAGTCATCAGTGCGCAGCAATATCATCTTTTTTTCGTTTCCAACAGCGAAAAGTATCGTAGAGGGATACAAGTGTAAATAAAAAATGGCATTCATTATTATACCGGTTAATATTTATGACTAGCACGATAATATGTATTGTATAAATAACGTTACTTAATGTTAAGTGTAATGTATAAAAGAGAGAAAAGCGAGTGATATCATTTTTGTGAAAAGAGGAGAGCGATACCGCATTTTTCATACCTTCAAAGCTTGTTTAGCCTTGTCTTTCATCTCTTCCGTGCTCCCTTTGCACATGTACAGCTGTATTTACATTTAAAAGTTATAGCAAGCGAGAAGCCGAAATGAAGTCCATTTTCCGTTATAATTTACAAGTCACGGAGAATACATGTCAAGAGAGGAAAAAAATACAAACATTACTTTTCTTGCATAGTAAAAGTTGTGTAAAATGTAATGGATATTATTTGAGTAATAAATTATATCATTGACGCAATCTCCCAAAGAAAGAAATGCGCTCGTTATATGGCTCGGTTCATTATGCATATTGATGCATCTCGAAGATATTTTATGGAATTTTATCTTCCAACTCTAATTATATTAAGTAGAACCAATATGCATGCATATGCATAAATATCCATTTCGTACCTCCATACATGTCACATCATTCACACATTACTTACTTCTATTTACGTAGATGCCTTATTTCACAGATGTACGTAAATTTCTAGTTTACGTAAGTAAATAACGTTTCTTACATTCATTCGTGCCAATGGGCAATATGCTATATGTTTCCTCGTTTCTTATCTTTCCCAATTTCTGAACAGTTACGTCCTTACGTCTACCATAACTTTCCGTTTATATATGTATTATGTCTGTAGCACTCACTCACCTCCAGAATTTTCTGCAGTAGACCTTCACTCGTAATGGTTTTGGCATGCTCCACAGAATGACGACCGATGTGCCTGCATAAGCAAATTTTTCAAAAGCAAACAACGTCATGTCTCGAGTGGATAAATGTAGCTAAAGAAAATTAATGGAATCATTGTTGCTTGCCACGCTTAATACATGTGGCAACCATCTGCTTCCAAGAGTTTTTTTTCCTTATTTTTTGGCAACCCATTCCACTCTCCGATTTTACACGCGTGCTCGTTAATACATAGGTAGGTACATTTACAAATTGTTAGTATATTGTATAATATCTATCATCAAACTTACCCTAAGGCCCAGCAGCTTGCTGCACCAACATGAGTCTGAAATTCTTCATCAAGCGACAAAGATAGAGCATCAACTCCCTTGAACCAAACAAAATTCAAGATTAAGGCACCATTGAAAAACAAAGAAGCACTTTCCCCCTTTCGGTGATTGTTTTCTTTCCGATGAGGAAATTAAAGTTTTTCGCTTTGATATGATATGACTATATCTTGCTATTGTACCTTGCTGTAAATTACAGACAATCCAAGAGGAGGACTGTGACCAGCAATAAAACCCAAAGCCAAAATTGCTGGCAGCCGATTCTCCCCTTTGTTCTTAATAACGGAGTTGACTAACACCTACAAAGGAAGCATTATAAAAAGGCAATTTCGTTAATTCTGAGGAAATAAAATACATGATGTGAAAGCAGTTTTTGTCCCCGCATAAGACAATAACTTTCTCTGTCTTCATTTACCCCTAAGCCACCAGCTTCCACAACCATTTGAGCCAAGTCCGGAGAATGCTTCACAATCTCTTTGACCAAAGAGCAAGCCGCTTTCCTATATGTACGTAAGGTTCCAAAGCACACATCAAAGAAAAAAGTATCATGCGTAAGTTCGGTGCAAGACAGAACAAAAGATAAAAACCATGCTTAGAGATAAAAGTTTTTCCCTAAATTGCGTATCGCTCCATGAAAATATAATTAGGTAGTTTTTTAGGGATAAACGAAAACCACACGAAGCAGTTGTCTTCTAAGAAAAAGTGGCTGCAGTAAACTTTTAATTTACCTAATGAACTCATCAGTATGACCAGCATGTTCTAGTACGAGAGGGAATATTTCGGCTTCCATAACAGTTTCCGCCATATACAGTGAGTGCTTGGCAATCGAAGCCAAAGCATAAAGTGCCTGTCGCTACATCATTTACATGGAAAGTCAATTTTCATTCGTGTTTTATGTTAGCAATATTTTAAAAATTATGTTTTCTCTGATATCATTGGAGACGACAGGAGTAGTACGATAGTGTGCATGTATATGTTTCAAAAGGAGAAAAGGTGTACCATACCTTAAGTCTCGTGTCTAAATTACTCGTGGCACGAACCAGGTGAGGAATGGCTCCAGCATCTAATACTGATTGCGCTGTGTCTTCAGAGTGTTTGGCAATATCGGCAAGAGCGCTTGCAGAAACCACTCGAACATTAACTTCTGGCTCTTGTAAGCATAAGACGAGCAGAGGAACACACCCTTTCGTGATATATATTAGGATTAAAATGTGGAGGGAGGGCAGTTGATAAACAATTTATGAGCCATGTTGACTTCTTATATTTATGTAAAGAACTTGCAGTTTTACTTATTACCTGACCCTACAACAGCCAATGCAAGGGTAAGATCCTGACGTGCAATATAGCCAAGTACGAAAGCTGCTGCTTCCTTCACTGCAGCATCGAATTCCTCCATACAGCCCAAAATAAGCTCAAGCCCACCCATTTCCACAACGGATCGGGCGAGTGCTGCATTATGCTTGACGATTGACCGTAAGGAATTCAGAGTGGCTCGTTTTAGGTAACGCTACAGAAATGAATAATGTGGATGTTAACAGCAGTAATGGTCGGATGTAATGAAAAAAGTTCGTTGATTGGTCACGTTAATTTGTACATTTGGTCGTTCAATGTTCACGTAAACCAAAGTCCGCAAAACGTCTTCCTTGTCAAGTAGGTCAGCTATTTCTGCGGAATGGGCTGCTAATTTTCCCACGGCTATGGCTGCATTCTGTTGAATTGCCAGCGACACATCAGTCAACAGTCCTTTGAGGATGTAGATTACATTTTCTTGCATAAGCTGCTCCACGCACTCAGGTCGACCTGCTAAGTCAGCTATTTCTTGGGCAAACGATGATCGCGCATTTTGATATTTTTGGAAAACTGCATACAATTAAGCATTTCACTATATTAGCAGGATAGGTTGCATAAAACGTATACTTGTTATTTGGACAGGCTTTTGGAGCTGATGCGGTTCATTTATACCTGCAACGACTGTCCGTGGACCACCCATATCAAACAAGCACGAAAGTGATTGAAATAATTGCACTTGCGGGTATTTTTCCGATTATACGTACTACGTACGATTACTTCCAACAGACCACTAGGAAAGCTAATGATAAACTGTGACTTTCGCTTTATGAATCAATTTCTGGAAATGTCTAAAAACCAAAACGAGGTTTTACGGATTGAAATAAAATTTATTATGCTCATTTATATTTAACAAGGATAATAAGTAACGCTTCAAAATATGTAGCTATGGTTGGTAATTTAAAATATTTATTTGCTCACTCTACATAAAATATGTCTTATCGGGTGCATACATTTACTAACGGACGAACGAAATCGTCAAAATTAGAGGGGATAACTGCTTTAAATTTGAATGCACAGTTCATCACAACTTAAGTTTTTATTTATTTAAATCGTAAACACTTTCAACTTTATTCACCAATTTGATTATTATCTATGATAATCGAATTTAAATATTGAATTTGAGAGCACAACTGCTCATCCAACTAACTACAATTATACCGATTATAATAGATAATATAATCGAGATATCGAGGCGTAACGCTAAATAAGTAATGCGATAAAATTAATAGTACATTTTAAACCCAGAATTAAAACCTAAGCAATTTAGCGATTATTTTTAATCCAGTCCATAGCACATCGGATTTCGCGAAATTTTACTCTCCTCAAGAAGTTTTGTATCAGCCTATATTGCAGTTCTTCAGACCCATGGCACAAAGCTTTCGTAGTTACTGTCACAAGCCACTGCATTATCTACAAACAATACAAAAATGATTCGGTTCACAAACAGAAACCATTCTAACCCAAGTTTCAATAAAACCATACCTCATCATCGTTAGGCAATTTCCCGCTAGCAAGCCAACCACTGGGAGCCCATAAATGAAGATGGCATATGACAGCCGCTTCTTGTGCGCTTAGCCGCTATAATACATTTCAAAGTTCATATTGTACAATTTATTGTTTTATATATACCTATTCCTACCTCGAATGAACAAAGCTCAACCGGCAGGAGGCTTAAGTTACCTCGTTTGGGTTCCTTCTTAATAACGAAAGCACCAAATTTCTAACAATAGTTGAAGCATCCTCCAAAATTGGTTTTAAATCAGCTTCAGTGTAGGTTCGACTGTCCAACGGTTTGATTGACGTGTCGTTTCCATCTCTATAAAACGGATTAGCCTTGCCAAAAACTTCATATGCCATGGCTCCCACGCTCCAAACATCGGATTTTTCAAAACTAATCCATTTCCAAGAACCCGGTATTGCGGTTGATACTTCTGGAGCCATGAGCGCTGCATTTCCACCACGCTCGGTGTCATAACTGCGGAAAGCTAATTGTAAGCCGTTGGACTTATCAGCTAAACAACAACCAAAATCAGTAAGTACAATCCGTGGAGAATCGTCTCCTTCTTTGAGGTCAACTAATACGTTATCTGTTTTCAAATCTCTGTTCAAAAAAAAACACATGTACAACAAGTGGTAAATTTAGAGAATATTAAAGTATTAAGTTGTTCCTACCGGTGTGCGATTCCATTTTTCTCCAAGTGGGCAACAGAATCAAGAAGCTGGGTAAAAATCAAAAGCCGTGATCTAAAATTCATGTATTTTCGAGTTGCCAAAAAATCAGATAGGTTGCAGTCATATCTGTAGAATATTTAATTATTTTTGGGAAAACTTGGACATGACAGTTATTTATTTTTTCAAATGTCATATTAGCACAACTAACTTTTTCATAACCAGAAACAAGCTCATGTTACGACCCAATCCATCAATAGGATTCAGTCTTCTGGGAAGAGCAGACGGATACTTTTCGATGCCACCAGGTAAAATTGGGATGTTATCAACGAAGGCATGGGTGATTTCAATGATGTTATCATGTGGAGAACAGCGCTTTACAGTACCAAATATTCTTAATAAGGCGAAATTACAGGCGAGATTAATACGAGTAAAGTGAAAATTCAAAAACGAAACAACAACAAAATTGGACAACCGTTAGCTTACCCACGATCTAGTTCGTTAATGTTATTTAAGCTAATATTCCTCGCAGGTACAATTTCTCGAACCATCGCTCTAAAAATGGAGTTAGCATTCGACTCAATATCGTAATTAAATAGCATTTTCACGGCTAATTGTCCACTTTCTACGGTGGTAGCGGAATTTGGATTGTTGACCCATTCTGCCGAATATACTGCGGCATTACATCCTTGCTTGATTAAATTTCCGAATTTGAGATCGTTCACCGAGATTGTTCCATCTGGAATCATAATTTCTGACACTCGTCCCTTCTGCTTTTTTACCATCGACTCCTGATTTCATCCCAGACATTGTTAGTACAAAAATGTTGATTGTCACAAACGTCATAATATTAGCATTATATTTTAATGAATTACCCTGATCTCCCAGCATAAGTTATCGAATTCACTTTCTTGAGTTAAGGTTCCCGTAGCTCCACCAGCAGCTAAAGATACGCCAACAAGAGCAAAGAAAGGTCTTGAGTCCCCGTACAACAAGCGCTGTGCAGTTTGTCGCGCAATTTGTTCGTTAGGTGTAACTCGCCGCAAGATGTTATTGATAAAAATTTTCCTAAAACACAGTTTTTTAATCATTTTAATTATATGCACAATTTGAATTTTTAATCAATCAATATGATAGCATCCTTATCATCCATTATTTGTCATTGACAATAAACACAAATGTGTCGTTAACAGTGTCCTTACCTAACTTCCTGCCCTACCCATCGAAGCGTTGTTGATACAGGAGACAAAGCCCTTGCTGTATTTCCGGAACTTCTTCCAATGGAAGCCCCAGAAAGCTCAGGCAAGGACAGGGATGGAGAAGGAGCATGTCTCAAAACTGGGTTCGCGCTTCCTCCACCGTAGCCCCTTCTTGGAGGTAACTCAATTTTTAAAAATCTCCAATCTAGTTGACCCCCGTTGTAGCAGCGATGATAACCAAAGAGCTGATATTCTGTTAAAAGGGCTCTACCCTGACAGATGATCTTCCTCAGAAATGACATTTCCTTCTTTGATCGCCTGGATTGTTTTGCAGCTGATAATAGCTTTAACATGTCGTCAGCTAGTTACATTTCTCAAGAGTTTTAACTGGGTCAGATTTTGTCCTTACGCAAGTATATTTGTATCTGTCACCAATTTCTGTAAGAAAACAAAAGCTTTGTAGTAGCGAGGTAAAGCTGACAACGTATAGTTGGAAGTACACACACAATGAAATGTTGCATAATTTTTGGCTACACTATTATGTATAACTAACAACTAAGCCAGCGTCAAATTGTATGGGTTTAAGGTATGGACATGTATCAGACATTCTTTACAGGGTATATATGGTATCGTTGAGCTTTTCTATCGCTGCTGTGGTTTGATAATATAACGAGGTTTTAATTACACTTCACCCGCAGTCGAACGATTTGGGAAGTTGATAACAAAAATCACCAAAAATAGTCTGAAGTTACAATTAGTTAGTTGGTTGTGTTGAAGTTATATCAAAATGTTCCACCCCAAACTTAAACTTCAAACTTAGCAAATAAAAAAGTTGACAGTTAATGGAAATGACATGAAAGCGTGAAGGATTGTATATCATACAAAAACCAAATTAAAAGGTGACAGTAAGAGTAAGTACCCAGTAATCACAATTGCCCATTTTAGTTATATTTGTTTGCATGAAATTTTTGTTTATGAAGTCACACGACTAACAATAACAACTAACTAACCACTTCCAACTTCTTGAGAATAATTATTTTATTCATAGCACACCGAACCGAACCCGATGACGGCACTTCATTCACGTATGGTTTGGTTTCAACATGAGTCAGTCATTATTCAAGTGAAAGAAAGATAAGCAAACCGCTGACCGTGACCGCAAAATGAACATAAAGCATTCAAGCAAGTAATATAACTTGAAACATAACTCCTGTCATTCCACTTGAATGTTCTATTATGCACAATGTTCTAACGACTTGAACAAATTGACAAAGAATCAAAAGACAAACAATGACAATAATACCAATTGTACGTTGCAGTTTAATTATGACGTATAAAAACGGTTTCGTGATACCAGCTACATATACTGTTAAAATATATAATAGTACAAACAATACATTGAATTACCTACGCCATAAGATGAACAGTGAACACTTATTTGACAAAAGGACAAAATAATACGTTTTGTTGGTTTCAAAAGAGATTTTTCACCCACCCACGTATACGACGGAATACATTCACTTTTAAATGACATTTAAACAAGGAGGGACACAGTACGACCTTCAGCAGCTGACGCAGTGCTTGGTGCACACAGAAGCAAAAAGTAGAATGTGAGTGAATGGAGTTATTTACAAACAGTTGGGGCAATCGGAAACATGTATTTTGTATATATTGATCGGGGGCATCAAATAATGTATCAGGTGGAAGGTCCCAAGCTTACCAAAACGGGTCCCCACCAGTATCTTACCATATTGGGTCCCCACCA
>JAHZNA010004422.1:0-15985 GCA_027743935.1 Sinodicranocentrus sp. ZH6
ATGCGGACATTTCATCGCTTCGCGATGAAATATCCTTCAAATGACTCTACACCAAAAAAGGATTGCAAACAAGTGAGATATTATACAAATGACACAGGGCTTTGAAAAGTTGATTAAAAATAAACTAGTTATCCCTTTTTTCATGTCCGGATCCTTTTTAAACATTACATTTCGTGGTTTGAATGAATTGACTTTGTATTGTACTCCAGCTGGAACACCATAAAGGAGTGATATACACAGTAACATGGCAGTTGAGCAAGGAAGGAGTAGCATTAAACAGGAAACCCTGGTCAGGCTGCAGATAGTAGTTATCTTGATCGCACGAGAGATCGCCACCAAAGCCTAAGTTAAACCAGACTTTCTCGTATATCACTGTAGTACGCACTACTGGGAATACAAGTGGGTTTAAAGTTTAAATCATGTTGCATATCCTATAAAAATAGATCAATAAATTTTATAAGTTTATAAAATATCATATATATTATATATTCTTTAAAAATTGCAAACCTTTGGTTTTAATTGAGCTGTGATAATGTTGATTGCACAACTATCGAAGATTCGAAGCTCATTGCCTAAATCTAAGCTAGTTGAAGGAGAAATTGCAGTCATGCCGTGAGACACCCGAACGAATATTATAACAAAATATGTGGAGAAAAATCATTTTTGCTGCGTATATTAGTAGTTTCCAGTAACAAGAAAGGAAATATATCCGTCAAAACGATCAAAAAATGAACTGATGTGTTGCAAACCTACTTGAATATTATCGTTCGCTCAAAACCGAGGCTCAGAAACAGTTTGAAGTCCATTCAAAATAGATGTGATGATAATGTGAATCCTGCATCAGCAATTTTTGGACAAAAGTGGTGTACGATCAACTCTTGTGATAAGTAATTAATTAGGGAATTGCGTTTTATCGCTTTTGTTTCGAATATTATGCTAGTGCATTATCAAAATTAGAAATGATTTTTACTGCCTTGAACTTCCATCAAATATTTATACTTCAGAATTTTTATTTTTAAATCATAAGCAACATTATGTTTAGTATAGTATTCTATTCTCTGGCTGTAAAAGAAGAGTTAATCCACTTTTTTTTAAATAAAAATATGCACACAGATAAACCTATACACCGGAGTAAAGTAATTGAATTCTCATTTGAAGTGGTAAACTAGGCTAAATTATTGATTAAATCAATGGTTTTTGTGTCATTCGATATCCACCTTGGTTCATAAGACCTTCGCATGCTTTTTAAATAATCAGATAAATTGGATTTTGTTCTACGTAGAGTATATGTATTGTGAGAGTGTGGTTTTGTAGATTTTACATGTGGTAAGACGTATTAGCAAGTGGAAGAGAAGAGGTAATTTATATAAATAACAACATTTAGGTTAAAATTCTTTATAGACAGATAGATAAATTACAGATAGATAGATAGACAGATAGATATCTATTGTCTTACACACAGAAATGTTAATGCCACTTTGCTTTAATAATCTGTGGAATGAAAGCTGGCTAACTCTAAAATAGTGAGTGTTACGCTAGGATATATCCTTAATCCTTTTATATAGATATAAACATTTGCAAATTCATACAATAATTCCAGTGCCATGAGCATAGAGAACAGAACTACGGATGTGGCTACATCATTTTAAAGGATAACTGCAAAACATATCTAAAATCTAAACATATCAAGTCGTAATCACTTTTTGATTAATGTTCACAAATCCTAGTGTGCAATTATCTCAAACCACTAATTCAAGGTTTTTCAACACCAAGTATTGCCCGTTTATTGCTTGATTGCAGCATGATAAATGCCATTTTTATGTGATATCGATTTACTTGGTTTGGAGGTGGAAATGAAAACATGCAAATGCCTGTCCTGAGAATTATACAAGAAATCGCAGTAAATGCACCGAAAAAACAAAGGGATGTGGCTTTAAAAGGAGGAAAAAGTATGGAAATTTTTTGGTAAAAACAGAAATAATTGCTATTAATTTAAATTTTATATAATTATGCCCATTAAAAAATATGTAGTTTTCTCTATTGCAACCGATTGCTGAACAAATTAAATCTTTCTAAATATCTTCCCCTTCCCACCAAAACATTCGTTAAATCTGGGTTTCCTTTTAGTACTGAAATGTATAAAGAAATATGATACCTCAGGAAGTTTTAGTTCAGAAACGAAATCAAAACTTTGCCTTGATGATTTTATTTCTTTATTAATCAGCATCGGTTTTTCAAAACTATACATAACACATAAATCTTAATGCATAGCAGCTGCAAGAGTAGCAAAAAACTAAGAAAAACTCACAAAATATTTAACGATATAATCAAAAGCAGATTACCAACCCTCATTCATTTCACTTACGCGCCGGCACCCTCAACGATCCATTCCCAGGCCATCTTGTCAACGAATTCCATGAAAGATGCCATGGGTAAATCAAAGTTAGATAATAACACACGGATTTCCTTCCTCGAAAATGGACCATTGCCGCTACCACCTAAAGACTCGCTCAACTTTTTCCCTTGTTCATTTAACACATATTTCCTTTCGCCTTTTGTCATCTTGTACATTGTGTGCGCCTTATTTCTCGCTTCGGGCTGGCTCAGTTGTCTGTTAAACTGTTGAAGTAATCTTTCAGCAAAATTCACTCCGGCACCGTATATCCTCCCATAGTTCAAAATTTTTGCTTGATCCCGTCCAATCCCAATGAGACTAGCGGTTTTCGAATGCATGTCAGTCCCATCATTTTTGTTTCCCTGGAGGGTCATCCATCCTAAAGCTGTAGAGCCGTGAATACAAGTAAATGAAGCGTCTCCGATGATGGAAGCAATCCAAAGTTCTTGAGAGTCAACGTCTGCACCGACAAAGTGATGAGAAGGAGGGGCTTGTACCATCCCCTTTAATTCGGA
The DNA here is from genome assembly GCA_027743935.1 of Sinodicranocentrus sp. ZH6. NCBI lineage: Eukaryota > Metazoa > Arthropoda > Collembola > Entomobryomorpha > Entomobryidae > Sinodicranocentrus > Sinodicranocentrus sp. ZH6. The sequence goes on from JAHZNA010004422.1 coordinate 2,911, forward strand.
TCCTATACGATCCTCATAGGCATTCGATGCTGTCATCCAGGTTGGTTCTACAGCTCTCCGAGTTAAAGTACCAGCGACAGCTACTTGTGGTAATATGACGCCATGCTTTATGTCAGGGGATTCATTATCACCAGTTGGGAAGGAGACTTGGTCAGGTTGAAACCACACTGTCATTTGATTCATAATCCTATCTCTATTGTTTTTCCAGTAGGATGTCGTCTTGCTCAATGTGACAACTTTGTTGGCGAAATCGTTTTCTTCCTCTGCACTTGCCAAAACCCCTTCTTCAATTTTTGCTAAAAAGTCCTTCGATAATGGATTTCCTACACGGTTATCTGGTCCATCTTTATGAGGTAAAGGAATAAATACGCAATTCGCATGAGGAGAACATTCATGGCTTGCTTTGATCTTTGACTTTTTTTCCTTTTTTGACCACAATCCTACCGCAGCTAAAGCTTGAAGTCCGTTAAACAAATCTGACAAATTGTCTGAAGACAGTTCGGGTTTATCGCGAAAGTCGTGTCCAGTTGTTTCAGAAACTTTACCAATTTGTGTCCTTTGGAGGAGCTTTTGATTAGCCTGTTCCCATAATCTCTCCCACTGCTCATATGGAAATAATAATTCATCTGTGTCAGATTGTTGATCCTCTTCATTGTTGTTAGTGTCCAGTTTTTCCACTTCATCAGTACTTGAGTTTGAGTCCTGGTCACTTTCATCAGTCTTTTTATAAAGAAAACCCCATCCACCTTTGCTTGAATGATGGAGTGGAAATCCGAACCAAGTCAGTCTTAATAGTTTTGGCACTAGTCTCATTGACGTACTAACATTTCCAGGTGCTGAAGGATGCAAGCTTTTGTCCATTGTTTTGGGCAGCAACTTCCGATACCAGGCAGGGAGGGGAGCAGTTTCTTGAGATGATTTAGATTTTCGTTTTGGAACACTCCAGTCAAGATCCCATAGCCACGGATCAGTCTTGTATTTCTCTCCTTCTAAAAGTTTCAAAGCTTGTTTCGCTTTCTCCATGAGAATAGCTTTGATTTCTGCTTCGTATTCGTAAAAAGTATTTTCTGATTTTTTGATATACTCATTCCAGCTATTGTTGACAGGCAAGAAGGTCGTTCCCATTTCCAACATACCTGTTTCAAATTAAAGTATACAGTATTAACTATTTGCATTTAATTTAAATTGTAAGTAGTTAATTAAATCAATAAAATAAGCAGATCAAACCAGAAAGTGTCACAGGATGAGGGAATCTTTCAAAATAGAGAGGTAACAGTTTCGAAAATATATTTTTTGTTGCCTCAACATCCCCAGCGCAGTATGTTGCAAGAGATTGGAAGTCCTTCTGGATATCTTGTAAGGTCCCTTTGACAAATATATTCCTCGATTCTTTATTCAACTCCCCGTTGCAGTACAACTTGTACACGTCCGCGAGATTATTTAATGAGCTGTCTTTACCCCATTCCAAAACAGAGGATTCTAAGCCCATTTTCATCAGTTCTTTTGGAGCTGTCGTCTTCTTTCCAGCAGTTTCCGTTAATTTCAATGCTCGCTGGTAGCTTGTTATCCCACTAATTGCAATGTGAAGTGACATTGTATCTAGGAAACGAAGTTTGGTTCCCTTGAGAAAGTACGGCTCTTTTACTCGAGCCCTGTCATAGCTGACATTATGACCAATGATAATTTTCTCCACGAGACGTTCGTTTGGCACAGAGGATTCACTTTGATCTGTTTCAAGCGGAATTAGATCATTTAAACAGATTTCATTCCTTCTCGAGCTTTCTCCCTTGATCAAATCTTCGGAGCACCAAGAGTACCATCCAGTTGGAGACAAAGCACACGCAAGTGTTGGTTCGTTTCCAGATGTGACGCTGACTTCGACATCGAAAATAAGTGCACTTTCATCAGGATACGGGACACTAACTACATCTCCATTTAATTCATATTTTGTCCAGCCACTTACGAATTTCCACAGTTTTGGTTTGGGAGGAACTGGTGAGGAAGATATTTCTGTCATTAGCTTTTTGTACCGGAAGGTTTGTTGGAGGGCAATATTTCTAAAATGGTCATTGATATCTTCTCCTTGGAGCTCAGGTAAGGTAAACCTAACAGGGTCTATTGTCTTCGTCGATTTATTCCACAATCCATGTGTGTCCAAGTGATTCTTGCATTTACTGATTACATCCGAATGATAAGATTTCTGTCTATAAGTGTCAATAAATATTTGGTCGTAGAGTTCATCAGGGATCATTTGAATATTGCATGGATTCATCACCACATCTTCTTTGCCCGCTTTAGTTTCTGCTGATGTACATTTTAATCGAGTATTTTCCTTCAATAGTTGATAACTTTGACAACCACAACCACCTATCTGTGTCTTCCGTGATGGTGCTGGCGCTGGTTGTAATCGACTCAAATGAAGAAACCGCCTGAGTGGGCGATAATTAATTATTTTCAAGGGCACCAACATCATCAGGTTGTTAGTGACAGGCGAAATACTGCAAATAACTAGATACCTAAAACCAAAAAAAATAAAACCACAAAATATTATTTATTTATTTTAATGCATACAGTCAACAGCTGACAGCCAACTACTGACAACATGCCTGTGTAGGCAACCCTGTACGTAGAAAGATTGTGACGTGTGACGTACAATCAAGAGTAATTAGGTAACTTGCACAACCAACTACAAACTATCAACTTCATACTTACCACGTTACGTTACCGTTACCACTACCAACTACTGATTACTCTTCATTACTGTCAACTGTCTGTCATCATCAACACCTGCTGCATCCTGCTATAACTCTTCAATCTTGCTTCATTTGATTGGCTGCCAACTGTTGACTGTCATTTGTCATTGTGTCCTTTTGTTAAGTTAACTGCAAAACACAAACAAAAAATGTGAAATTAAGAAAACTACCAACAGTAAATTCGTACGGGAGAGATCATTAATTTGGTCAAAATTTACACATGAATTTCGAAATTCCAACGTTAAATATAGCACATTCAACATTTAATATTAAAAGTTCACTCACCAAAACAAAAAAGTTCCGTCCGAGACCGGCAAGTGTTACCGCTGAGTTCATTCAAAGACCACGCAGTATTTTCTCCTCAGTCATCATCACAGTCAGCTCAGCTTCCTTTCATGCACCATGCACCTCTCGGCTCTCCTTCGTCACCACAACAGTAGGCAGCTGACTCCCCCAAAAGCAAGCTAAAAGCAATTTGTGCAGCACTCAAGACAACTTAAAACTGAATTCTAGGTCATTCATCGATTTTTTAGTGAGCTAAGGTCAGTTTTGTTTCTGTTCACGTGAGCACTAGTGACTGTGATTTTATTTTATAACTAAACTGGTGCATTTCAGAGTTTTGTTTGGAAAATAATTACAGCTACAGGTGACAGGTGACGGGGAATGAGGATTATGCTGTGAAGCTGAATGTGAAAAAAGTGGAATGTTTAGTTCTTTGCGATGAAGATAAAATAAAACAAAGAATAATTTGTTTTCCGTGTTGATCAATCGCCTCATCCTAAGAACTGATGTCACTGTTGACTGTCAGTAACCATTTCAACTTTTTTGACATTTTTTCTTTTTGCTAACAACAATCAAAGCGTCATGTCGGAGTCATTGTTGTGAGTAACCAATAATAGTAACTAGTAATACATGATGAATAATGAAATACTATATATTATTGCATTTGGTCCAACAGGTGACAGGGTTTTAATTTTAATGATGATTTACCCTTGTATTTATTTACTGTTTTTTATTTATTTAAACCTTTTGTAGAGAACGGGTGGAACAAAAAATGAAAAATAGCTTGGAATTGGATCAAGGAATAAGGCAAAAAGCAAAGTCATCTCTGCCATTGACAATCCTTCGCAGTGAAGAGAATAGTCCAGTTACTCATTTGTTCGAGATTCCAAGTGATCAAAAAGTATTTGGTGTGGATTCAAGTGAAAAACCAAGATTTGGCGTTGTCACAATGAATGGTTGCATCACAGTTTATGACACTATGGTATTTAATCTCCAAGCAAGATGAAAATGTTGAATGTTTATGTTTCTTTTCAATTAAAATATTGCAATTAATACTAATATTTTGAATAAATTCACAACTAATATTTTGGTTTTTAAACTAATTTTTCAAGTTTCGCCGGATCACTTGGAAAGGAAAATCTAACTTGACTAAAGTGTCCTGGGGAGTGCTTTCATGGATAAAAAGGAATTCTATTTCCGACCCTGTGATTCTCGTGCAAAGTAGAGATTCTGGTTTCCATCTTGTGAAGTCATGTCAAGATTCAAATGTCGAAGACAAGGATTTAATCAAGGTTCTGTCTCCAGAGACCCATATCGGGTTTTGCAAACCGTACCTCTGCTCTAATCTTCAAATTGTGGTTCCAGTTGGGAGTAATGAAGTCGGGATTCACATTCCGGGCGAAGGCGAAACCAACATCCATCCTTGTTACTCTTTTTCCTCAATGATTATGGCAATGAAGGAGGTGAGTCAGAAGGAGCTCTCCTCGACTATTTTGTGTACCACTGAAGACGGATTTGTTCATCTGATTCAAGTCAAGGGGGGTCCCGGAGAAACTTTTGAAGCCAAGCTTTTGTCTCAATTACTCCTACCAAATCCACCTGGAAATGAGGAGCAACCTACTGGTCTTTGCATAGAAGGCCATGATAATGTTTTTGTGATTGGGACCAACTCCCGCTACATGTTCCTTATCAAATGGACCACTGAGGACAGCAATTTAAAGCCTTATGGAAAAAAGATCCTTCCCACAGACGGTGTAAATTGTATGACCATGAGAACAGGAAAAGAAATCCTCGCTGCGGGTTGCTTTGATGGAACCGTAAGGATATTCAGCTTTCCGGAAATGAATCAAATTTCCACGATAAATTATCACAATGCACAAATCCATGCCTTACTTTTTATTAACGAGAAAGTGAGCACGGATGGGAAATGGTATTTATTAAGTAGTGCCACGGATGGTGGTATCTCTGTTTGGAATGTTTCTAGCTGATTATTTTGTGGTGTTACATTGCATAGCACTTTCATCATAGCTTTAACGAATGCTGAATGCTGATTATCATTTACGTTTTCAACGGTTTTATGCAAAAGTAATAACTAAATATTGATTATTCTTTCAAATGATTCTTTCAAAGCTTTACCACATTTTTATTGGAATACTAATGAATGGATAGTAGATAGCTGTTTAATACACATAGAAAATGTGATTGTTCGATCATTTAAAATTAATTACAGTAAATACTAAAGATATTTTGGATTAACTGACAAGTTTTGATTGCACATATAATATAGAAGCTGGTTTGAGATTATCTATCTGTAAAAAGTAATTATATCACTTAAAAACCTTCTTCGCCTACTTAACACTATTATTCAAAGACAAAGACAAGACAATGGTGGACAAGACTGTTTACCTTAGAAAACTTCAGCTGTACCAACAATAGAAACCAGACTTTACTATATTTAATTCAAAATTACGTTTTAAAATAACGAGATCATACCATCATCATGACATGACTCACTAGCGAAAAGATGACTAGAATTTTCTGATTTGCGAGGATAATAAGTTACTTTCTCTTCTCAATCACAAAAACGATTTCAATCACTTGTAATTTCATTTCCTTCCACCAGAGAGCTCCTTGTGAAATACTGAGACTTACTGCGGAAAAATTGTAGTTTTGGAAATATCTTCCAAATCTTGGATGGTTTCTCATTCTCATTAACTAGTTCAGCTAGTTCTTGGTTTTCATTCAAGTCCCGAATCTCCCCGATTGTCAGCTCTTCTAGTGATTGAAGTTCCAATAGAAAATCCAAAGAGCCATGCAACTCTTCGATCTGTAGTTGTTTTAGCTTTGGTAAATTCAACTTATCAGTTTTCTCCGCCCAGACATTTTCATTTAGTACAAATTTCACAAGACTCTCCCCAAATCTATTGACAGCTGAACAAATGTCCCGAAAAAGACAAGCGCTTTCACTATCATACAAGTACAAATGAAGAGATTCAAGAAAACGCCATTGTTCGCATCTGCCAATAACATTTAAATTCGTAGAGTTCAAAATTGTCGAGAGAACTTTGACATTTGGAAATGACTCAGATATATTAGAAGGTAAATACTTTAGCTGAATTTTGGTAAGATTTTCTGGACATGGAATTACACTCATGATACTACGAAATGAAGTCTCACCCATGGGGCTTATTAAACATTTTAATTTCGTCAGCTGAGGTAAATTTCGGATTTCTGCCAATGGAAAGTCACCAACGTGGAAATCAACTTCTAAAGCCTTTACGTTGGGTACTAACTTCAAACAAGCGTTCAGCCAAATTGTAAGTAGTAACTGGTCCATGTCTTCGTAGTCTACAGAGACGCTAAGATATTCCACATATTTTCCAAATCTTTCAAGTAACTTTTCCGATGACGAATATATCTCTGGCACCACCATTCTGTGGCCTATAAACCACTCTTCCAATCCCACTGAAGAAGAGAATCGAAATTTAAGTTGTCCTCCGACAAATGGACTGCCGATATGGGTTGCCATATCTTCTAAAAAAGAGTCAATTCTTTGGCTAGAAGTGAATTCCATAGAAAGACTGATAAATGGAGGCTTTGGGTTGTCACTCCAGATACTCATTTCTTTTAGGTGATTTTCGTTCACGCTATCCACCCCTTTTCTAAAAGATTTACAGGCTGCGCGACAGCTAAGAAGGTCTTTATGTCCCAAATAGCCAAAGCCAGCGATATCGCGAATAACCTGACACACAAGAGGTTGCTTTTTTTAGTCATATGCTATTATTGATTATTGAGATATTTGTCATAATAAATAGTGATATTTATTATTAAAGCGGCATACCTCCGGGAATAAAACAACCGGTTTCTTTTTCTCCATTAAGGTTTGAAGTCCGAGCGATGACCTTGACAAATTTAACCAATCTTGGGAATTTTCAATGCAACCAAATATGTGCTCCCACAACTGTAATTTTTACATAAATCATAAATAAGTAAAGAAGCTAATGAAAACCTAACGCAAACATGACATGACGATATGACTAATGACGAATGACATGACATAACAAATATAAAATAAAAATATAATACAACTATAAAGCTGTTTTAACCTCTTCCGGAAGAATATCAAAGGGATCCCTCTCCATTTGTTTCTCGATCGACATCCTATCCATAGTTTTATTTAAAGCTGACATCTCCATGATCACGCATGTAAAGATTTCATTCACCACACGATTTCACTGAAAAATTGCCCAAATGTATACTAAAATTTGACAATTAGCTTGTTTACAAATGTGTAGTGTAACGTAAAAAGATATATATGACCTTCCCTAAGTCTCTCTTCCTCTATTTCTCTCGCTAGTAGCTCCGTCATCCGTCTTAGCCTTACTTAACCATACCAGATACTATACATACCACTGGATACCAAAATCACAAGATGTTTTTTTTCTCTGCTTGAGTTTACAGATCCATTCCATCACCTTCCATAAATGAGCGCATGACCACAATCAGAAGTACAGGTGTACTATATGGCAAAAAACAGAAATAATATGGTATACCATATCTCATATATGGTCAAAAGTAGATAGAGTAATGTGTAAGTAAGTATGTACTTGGATAATCCAAGTTGGATTTAGATGTTTCTAAAACCATGCCAAAGTATACCACGCACCTGGGACCTGAGACTTGAGAGCAGTCAGTTTTCATGGTGGGCGGATTAGGTACTTATTGACAACTTATAAGACTAGAACTAGAAACATCGCCATACCCAACACCATCAAGTAGAATGCTGGATGTATTTCTGTCCAACTATGACATGTACTTTTTCCACAATTAAAGATGCGAAGGGAGCAAGGTAAGATGATTAATTTGCAAGAACCACGAAACATGAAGATAAGATTATAAGTACTGAAAAAAATTATACTAAAAATAAATAAGTTACTTATATATAACAAAATACCTACGCTCGTACGCCAAAAAACAACAAACTACGTACAACGTAAGCTTCAATGATTTTTTTATTCATTTCAGCTAAACCTCCATACACCTAATCTTACTATATTAGTTTCAAACTAAATTAACATTTTAATAACTTAACTTCCACATAGTTGAATAAATAGTGTTCCTGTCTCCTGAAATTGCACATTTAATCTTCATACAATCCATACGCTTATACATGTTATATTACCATCACATTCAACCCTTTCGTACAAGGAATTTTGTAAAGAAAACTAATGAATACTTGGAAAAATTATTAGTTAAAAACACATACAACACCCGAAAACCAAATAAATAAATAAATTCGAGTTTTTAATTTGAAACTTCCATTGAAACAAAAACAAACCATTCTTACTTTTAAAATTTTACATTCATTTTTTTACTTGTTAAGTTTTATATATTTTTCCCGCTCTAACGAAACTCTAGAATATATTAGGATAGGGATAGATTATGATCTAATTTGAAATTAATCTTATCGAGTAATTCCGACTTTCGGAGTTATCCCTAATGCATCGCATATTTCAAGTAAAGTGGGTTCCCCAGTTGGAGTAATTCTGGCTTCCATTTTTTTTCTATTTGTTTCTTTAATGCGTTTAGCTATCTCCTGTCTGGTACGGCATCGAGGAGGAGGAGGAGTCTTAGCTGTAGTAGCTGCACCATTATAGTAAGCACCTGAGGTTGGGATGATTTCTATTGAAGCCGAATTCGTAGTAGGAGCGTCTTCTTCAACAATTTCCTTTTTGAATGCCATTGGAAAGCACTTTTTATGCATTTTCAAATGCATCGCGTAGTTACATCTTCTCTCGAACGACTTGTTGCACATAGGACAGGATTTGTCTTTTTCGTATAAAAGGGTTGGCTTGGTCGTTTTTAAAATTCGGGGTTGTCGCAGCTTCTTCTGTCTGGTGACGTCTTTATTTTTTTTGCATGTTACTGAATCACCATTCCTAAGAATTGACGCCGAGTTTACTGACGGATAAATTTTTGGAGAGCGGAGACTCGATAGTGCTCTGGACTTTTTCCAGCATAGAGGAACATACCATCCAGTTGAGGGTGAGGCTTCTCCAGATTTGTTTTGAGGCAAACGTGTTTTTGTGGCTACAAAATCGAAAAATTAAACATAATTTACTACGATACTTAGCTTACAATTAGTTCAAGTTAATACACATATACCTTTTTTGACTCTACTGGAACTGCTTACGGAATCATTTGATGTGATTTGAATTCGGTTTAAATTCGGTGTTATGTTATCACAGGTTAGATCAGTAAGCTTTGTTTCCATTAGCGTCTTCTCAAGTTCCATTCTAATAGACAAGGCAAATTTAAATTAAACTATTTTCTTAAGTTATGGTAACAAATTCTAATCCTCTATACAAACTAACTGATTATGATTTTCCTGCTTCAACGTGGGCATAGGACCAGAATAGGCTGTAAAGGTGGTCTTGGGGGTATTCCCGTGATATTCTGCGCAAACAACTTCTTCTTCGTTGCCTTCCGCTTTACCATTCAACGATACTATATCGTCTTCGTCATCATCGATAACGACTTCAAGCTTCACTTCAGGAGGACTTTCTCCTTCAGAGTTATTATGAAGCAACCGGGAAGATCCAGACAGAGGCTCATCGCTTACAACTAAAATATCAGATTGGTTGACTGCTTCACTGGTAGTTGCATTGTCTGTAGTACATCTAGAAGTAGAGGGCACTGGAAGGGTTATAAGGATGATGTCAGTCTCGTCCCTAGCACAACCCTGATCAACGTGCTTCCTAGGCCTAACATGGTTGACATTACTACCGCTCCACTTATCATTACTAGAACTTCCCCTGTCATCGTCCTCAATTGAAATTATTTCGATACGGTTTCTTTTCCTATTATTTGCGATATGGTGGGTATCATTAATTGTTATCTGTGAAACTGTATCATTCTGTTTCAGAGGATGGTTGGTGCGTTGTATTTTTTCTCGAAGTTTTTTATTAGCGATTAACTTGGATTTGTAACCTGAAGATAGACGATCATTTATTTGGTTATCATCGGTAATTGCTATACAACTGTTATTAATATTTAGGTATATATAAATATAGCCATTATTCCGGGGATAATTACCTTCCAAAATCATATCCCGTAATAAGGTACATCTCGCGTCTTCAGGATTATCCTCAGTATTCATTAATAGTATTCTTGTGTCCACCACAGTTCGTTCAATCCACTGTGACAAATTCAGCATTTTATGGATTGCCCGCTGTGTCCAGGAATGCAAGGTTTGCAGGTCCTTTAGCTGCCCAATGCAATGTCGACAAAACGGGAATAACTCCTTGGAAAACTCTTTAGGAAGCTCATTAAAAGGTAACTCCATTTTCAAACACAGACATTCGATAATTTTCTTAAGATCGTGAGCTTCAAAAGAATTTTTTCCTTCTCTTCGTTTCTTCTTTCCGGCTATAAAACCAATCTGAGCATTGCACAAAAGACATACAGCCTTATGAATGTTAGACCCCTGAGTTGGGTTGGACCTTTGGGTGGCTGGATTGATCATTGCCCTTTTTGTAGGTGAACCAGATGAGGTGCCGAAATTCTGAGATGGTTTTATCTTCCCATGAAGCTTATCTCCAGGTTGGCATGAGGAATTTTGTTTTTTGAATTCCATTTTGTACGTTAAGGATATGTATTTCACACTTTTTGTGTAATTAAGCAACTAAATCTGAAAACGAAACAAAAGTCAAATATAGTGAATAAATTATATTTCATTACACAAATAATGCAACCTTGGGACAAATATGGGCTGGAGAAATTTGAACTATGACAGAAACTGTCAATGTATGAAATTTGAACCAGGCATGCTTCAGGTAGATAGCTTTCGAACGCCACCCTCCAAAACCAATTAAAACCTATAATGTCTCCCATGAATCCTGCAAACGTTTTCATGTAAAAACCCTCCATTCGGGAGGGAAGTTACCCTCCATGGAGGGTAGATGCACAAATGTTACATCATACTCCCCATGTCATTGGGATTTCATAAATAAATACATACATAAGGGTAGATTTATAATCGTTGATCGTACAATAAAGAGCGTCAGACACCATACCAAAAACCTATGTGGCCTGGCTGGCTGGCTTGTACGACCCCCAACCCAACCCCCATCTTTTTGAGGGTGGGTATTTATACTCTAATATTGGTCTGTTTTTACTAATCAACCCCACCCCCTTACTTTTTTTTATAATCGTGCTGAAATTTAATATTAAGTTGAGAATCGAAGTGAAAATATATTTGATATTGAGGGTCTGTAAATATGAAATATCTTTCTAATCACTAATTGGTTTGGTTAGGTTATGTATGCTAGATTGACGTCAGACGTTGACGTTATGTTCAGTTAGGGTTAGGTTAGGGTGCGGTTAAGTTACATTTTGGACGCGTATTTTGGCTCTTCGAATGAATTGATGGCCCTTAAGTTTGATTTTCAACACGATAAGATAAAACCAAAAACAGTCATGTTGGTAAGTACAATCGGACCAAAATTCAAAATTAGTTAAGAGTACACATATCAACCAACCCTTAAAACATTGAGGGTTGGGTCGTACAATTTAACCCATGGTATGGTCCAATACTTTTCTTATAATACAATATAACTTTCAAACAAATTAAATTAGTCGAGTAACCACAAGCTACTCTACCTTCAAATAGGAACCTCAAATATTCTAAAATTATTACTCAATATACTCTTATATTTATTTAACTTGATAAAATAAAATACACGCAACAACATATGACATCATCTGGTTTCTGGCTGGACACAATAAAAGAACCTGGATTTGGTATGGAAGATAATTAAAAACTATTTAAAAATTGATATTACATACCTCACACTCGAACACACGGTGGTCTTTTAATACCACTAGAAAGTTGTAAGTTAATGGTTCATTATTATTATTTTTAAGAAAAATATATTTGTAACATTACGACTTTTACTAAAATGGCAGACATCTGACTGAATACAATGTTGTTTGTCTAACATAAGTTTAGAAAGAGCAGCCACAGATATCGTGTAGTGTACTAGTAATAACGTACTAATGTAATATGCAATGTACGGTATGTCCCTAGTCCCTATCAAGTCCTTTTCTATCCCTTGTCATTCCTAACAATTCCTTCCCCACTCCAAACCCAAACCACATCCCTCACCCGTAATAAATCTGTTTTTGTAGCTCCATTCCAAAGTGAGTCATTCAGACATTGAATGTTGAATGAATGAAACAGGACAAGAACCAAAAGTATGGTAGACTCGACAATAAAGTTGAGAAAACGGTAGAGATATATATATTACTAGAAAGGCCACCGTGCACGCTATTAAGCGTGCAAACCCAATCAAATGAAATACTAAGTTTAGTTTCCTAAAAAACATAAGCTAAGGAATAGCTGCTAGAATTTCATGGTTTTCGAATATTTAGTAAGAATATTAATGCGTTTCAGCCTAGACATTGCTTCATCAGGTAGAGGGCTTTACTCTACTAAGCATATTTGCGGGTTTGATGGAGGAGTTTTCCTTCTCATATGTGTCTGGGAGTAATCCCTAATGTTGTTCTAGAACTTCAGGAAATGTCACATTTGTCAGTAGTACAAATTATTTTCTGAATCCTTTTCAGCCTTAAGTACCTAACAATCTAACAACAAAACCTACCCTCACACTCTGTGAAACCCAAAATGCGCTCATTTAAGTGCCCGTAAATACTAAGAACAAAGTACAATACACCATGTATCAATTTAGAAAAAATCTGAAGTGAATTAACAGCAGTAGTTGACAGTCAATTACAATATTCCAAGCAATTCAATATTCCACAGTCAATTAAATATTACACAGTCAATTACAATATTCTATAGTCAATTATAAATAGTCGACAGTCAAATTCAGGATTAACAGTAGCATTATTAATAACGTACAGGTCTGGCCATTGCTTTAAAATAAGCCAATACGATACATATACGATCAGCACAACACTTCATGCCTTCAGCTAAAATTCCTATGACCCATGCTCTTACAATCAGACTACAACTCCAT
>JAHZNA010004423.1:0-13928 GCA_027743935.1 Sinodicranocentrus sp. ZH6
AAAATACAAAATATTGGGTAATTGTATTCCACAAGCTAATTTTAATGAGGGTCCACTACAAACACACAGACAGACGCATGCAATAATATATTGTATGATTGTGAAGGAAGGCAACTAAAAGTACAGATAGAAAAAGGATTCATTTGATTTGATATCATGTGAATATGTGTAAGAATGGTGAAAACCTAAACCCGGCTCCTAAGGAACACACTGTCGACTGTTGTCTGAGTGAGTCATGCATGATATGATGATAATGATAGATAACCATCCGCATCGCATCTGCTTTGGGAATGGGGAAAACTGACTAACAACAATGGAAATACGGAGGAGGAATGGAGAATTTTGATGCATACATACATACATACTTACATTGTCGACATGGTAGAAGACGGAGTATTGCCATGTTTGGAAATGTATACAAAAACATGGGATTTGTAAAATTGTAATATTGTAAATCGTAATAGGGAAGAGCAAGAATGGAGCATGTAACAGGTAGTTAGACCTTCTCATGATGCTTCGCCACAGCAGACGAGCTAGAAAAGCAATATTTTTACAAGGCACAATACTCCTACTGCTGCACTCACAGAGATGGACAGGTAAAAAGAGCAAAATTATATAACGTATAATAATAACCGGATTATGATGATGTGCGTCTCTCGCCATGTTGATTGATGATGTATACATGTGCATGTCTCTAAATCCGTAATAATATTAATAGAATAGTACTGACTCTAGCTGATTATTACTCCTAATACCCATTTTACCTGCATTGTGCATTGCATTGGCAAGATTCGACTTTTTAGTTGGTTGGTCGTTGCCGTTGCCAATGCCAACACATGAAGCAATCTGAAAAGAAAGCATTGTGAGATGTGAGACTTGACTTTAGAGAAAGAACACAATGCCCAACCTGTGTGTATGTTTTCTCAGGTAGGAGGTGATGATGATGGTAATAACATAATAACAATGGCTGTAATACCTGACTGTTGTCAAGGTGTGGCTGACAATGCTAACCAATGACCAGGTGTGCGGATGAGATTGACCAAATCGTAGCGGCATAAAATAAGGGATGAAGTAGTAACGCATATCAACTTGTCCGTTTGTCTTCACAGTCTTGAGTCAATTCCTTCCGTTGATTGTCAAATGGGATTTGTATGCATGTGTATCACTGTATAAATATGAGTCATTCTTCTGGGTTTGTAGTAATGCTAAGTAGAGGCCTGGTTAATTAATAATGCTCTGCTGCAAACTTTGTGATTGTGATAGATAGTTAGTGATGTTTTGTACATGTGACAGTTAATACGTTGTTAAAGTTTTGACACACAAACATGTATACATCAATTAGCCGCATTAAAGCTCAATGTTTATCGTCAATATCTTAAGAATTCCAGTTTCTCACGGTTGGTTCAAACAGTGACCGTGAAACTCTGACGGAGATTGTTAAATATGCTACAAAGTAATATCAATATCTTCCTTTTAAGAGTTTAAGCCCTTGGAATCTTATCATCTAGTTGTGGCTGTATGTGTGTTATAATTCCAGATATTCCAGAGATTTAATTATGTTAAAAGTTCATATCCATAAATCATTATAATTATTAGTATATTTGGTGGGTGCTGCTGTAGGCCTAAACCATCATGAAGAAATACACATTCATCTTGCCATTAACACTCTTCAGTACGACGGTGGTATTCGCACAACGTAGTGACTTTCCATTTCCGCCGGTGACAAACAACAACATATTTGGCAACCCTCAGCAAAGGGAGCCCCCCAGAGATAATAATAATAATCCCTTTGCTAATCAAACTCCTAATTCACGGGATAATGGAAACATTCCTTTTGACAACCAAAACCGTCCACCTCCCAATCGACAAGACGGGTTTAATAATAATCCATTTTCAACGCGAAGAGATCCCTTCAACAATTTCGCCCCAAGGTTGGATATAACAGATCCAAGTTTCACTTTCGCAGGAAATGAAGAAAAGCGTTGTCCTCCACGATGGGATATGTTTAAAGAATCCTGCTACAGATTCGTGCAGTCGCCAACGCATACTCGGTTGGAGGCACAGAGAAATTGTCAGGTATGTTTTATCGACCACGTACATGTACATTTTATGTTTCTTCATTTTAAATGCATACTTAACTTATGCTGAGCTAATGAGGAGTTTACATCACAGGCATACGGAAATGAAGCTGACCTCGTGAGTCTAAATAGTATGGAAGAGCATAGTTACATTGTTCGAAAGCTTCTCGCAATTGATCCACAACATCGATCATGGTACATTTCCACAAGAGAAGCATCTCCTGGAGCTTGGACAAACGCGGATGGTACTCAAATGATAAACATAGACCAAGCCTTTTTGCAAGATCAACCTTTCCCAACATACAACGTTGTGTACAACTATTTGGCATACAGGTTTGACTATTATATACATGATGATCATTCTTTGGTTGCTATGGATTTTAGCTGAGAATTGAATGTTTTAATGAAATGCTTAGTTTCTCGGAACGACGCAAGCTTTGGGGTTTACTCAAAGTAACTGGACAAGAACCACAGCAATACGTTTGTGAAGTGCCTCTTGCTAGAGTGCCGTACATAATTGTGGACAGCAGGGATTTCGAATACGGGTTGGAAGTGTCAGATCCGAAAAAGATTCCCCGTGGTCCATACTTTATTGGTGAACCGACATCTGAAGTTTTTGACATTTCACGGGCAATTCCGTTGAGCTACGTTTCCTTGTCGTAAGTGTTCTTAAGCCTGGCTGGGTTGACTAGTCTTCTTGATGTCTGTCTACCTAACCCTGTTTCATAAATTATTCACTCCTAACTTTTAGTTGCGTTTCTAATGCCTCATTGGATTTAAAACTAAATCGTATATTATCATATCAATCATAATAATTATTCCCCTTAGGTGTTCATTACTATTGGTCTCGGGATTACTTCCCTAACTTTTTGGAAGAAGACCAGCGCGTATTTGTGTCCTACGATGGAAACTTGTACATCTCCGCTGTTGACATGAGTGATTCCGGTACATACAGTTGTAACGTGCAGAGTGTCGTCTCTGATTCTGGCCGAAACGGTCCATTATTTAATCTGAGGGTCGTTCCACATGGTAGCTCATTTAATTGAATCTGGATTAATCAGAAAATCGGCCTCCGTTTAAAATGAGATAAAAGAAACTGTAAATGTGAATAAATTATGTTGACAGGCAACCATCAACAGCTAAAGTTCCCAAATAACTTTCCAAAAGTGTTCCCGGAATCCCCTAAAGCAGCAGATTCAGTTCGCTTAGAATGTGTTGCATTTGGATAGTGAGTTAATCTGCATTTTACATAATATGCACGTAACATTTCGATTTAATAGTTGATGTGAAACTTGGAATTATTTTATATAGTCCAGTACCAGCTTACAACTGGACAAGGAGGGGAGCCGGACTTCCAAGAAATGCTATCCTTTCCAACTATAACCGTGTAATTATCTTGAAAAATGTTACAGTGGAGGATCAAGGAGAATACACGTGCAGAGCGACGAATAGCCGCTTGTTTATTGAGAGCTCTGTAACCTTAAGCATTCAAGGTAATTCTATAATTCAAGCTCTGTTTAATTCTAAAGAGTCTTTCTAAATAAATTCTGATCTGTAGTCATTTAATACTGGTTAATGGTTTTTACATGAATATTATTAGCTGCCCCTCACTTTACCATTCCAATCGGAGATAAACACATGGACAAGGGTTCTGACTTGACATGGATGTGCGAAGCTTTTGGAATCCCTGATGTGTCATATCAGTGGTATAGGAATGGGCGACCGTTGACAAGAGATACTCTACCAGGTCAGGATATTGGACGATATATCATTCAAGATAACGTTCTCAGTATTAGAGAGATAGATGAGGAAAGAGACGCTGGAATGTACCAGTGCAGAGCAAATAACTCACTCACCGCACGATATTCTTCTGGACAGTTGAGAGTTCTACGTGAGCAAAAATCTCAACATTTTACCTCCACACTTTTACTATGAAGGAGTGCGTCCATTATTCCAAGTTAAAATCATTTATATTTCAGTCTTACGCCCCAGTTTCAAAAAGCGACCTGTCGACCCTGAAATTCTGGGTGCAGAAGGTGGCAATGTTACGATTCGTTGTGACCCGGAAGCCGCTCCGAGACCTCGGTTTTCATGGAAGAAAGACGGGAACATGATTGGGGTAGGCGGACGTCGTCGCATCCTACCCAGTGGAGCTTTGTTAATCAACCCAGTTTCACGAGAGGATCAAGGAATTTACACATGCATTGCTCAAAATAATCTAGGCACAGCTGAGAGTTCCGGACGTCTCACGGTTTTAAGAGGTCCAGTTTTGATTGAGCCGCTTCCCGAGCGAATTCAATCGGCAGTGGGTTCCCAACTGTCCTTGAGATGTCGAGCGGATGCTGATGAAGCCCTAGACGTAGCTTACATTTGGAAACACAATGGTTTACGTATCAACGAAACGATTGATAGAGTCCGGATGGATTCAAGGTCGGGTTATTTGGAAGTTTTCAACTTGTCTTTGACAGACAGGGGAGATTACGAATGTGAAGTTATTACATGGGTTGGAAAGCTTAGAAGTATTGCACGAATCGAAATTCGGGGACCCCCTGGGCCTTGTGGAGGTGTTGAGGCAATCGACCTTACCGCTACAAATGCAACTGTTCAATGGACCGATGGTGCAATGCATGGAGCTCAGGCCTACCTTTATAGTATACAAGGGAGAACTCAATGGGATAAGACCTGGCAGTACCTAGTTGAAAGTAATGGACGTCTGCCTAACTAAATATTTGTACTTTGGCAGTTTTATTAATGACATTCTGCTTGTCCTAGATGTTACGGCCTATGACGCTGAACGAATTATTGGCAGCACCGGCAGACTGGGAGGAGAGGCAAATCGGAAAGAGGTTAAAGTCGGAGGAGTATTGTCTCCTTGGTGTGCTTACGAATTCAGGGTGCTGTCAGCGAACGAATACGGCTACGGTCCACCATCTGCACCGTCTCCTCAATATAATACACTTCCGGCTGCACCATTTAAAGCCCCGGACAAGGTTGGAGGCGGAGGAGGAAAAACTAACTCTCTCTCAATTAGTTGGAATGTAAGACATGCCATCATTATTGTTTGAGTTGCTAGAATTAGCTGAAGAATTGCTTGCATCGCTTGAATTGGGATATTTTATAGCCCCTGCCACCACAAGATCAAAACGGGCCAGGGATCTTTTACAAAATTTTCTGGAGAAGAAACGACACAAAAGAAGAATTTCAGTCCGTGGTTTTGAAAAAGTGGGGCAACATAGGAGCGTATGTTGTTTCCGTGCCATCCCAATACTATTACACACTCTATGAAGTCCAAGTCCAGGTAAAGATTGGAAGATGACGACATCCAATCCAAGTCGTTATGATATGAAGCAACTAGTTTGTACTTTTGTAGCTGAATGAATGATTGTTTGTGCACAGGCTTTCAATGATATTGGTGCCGGAATTATTTCAAACATTTCGACCGCATACACAGCCGAGGACATGCCACAGGCCACACCCACTGTTGTCACTCCAAAACCATACAACTCTACTGCAATTAATGTCACTTGGACGCCCGTTGATGAGACTCGAGAGAAAATTCGAGGAAAGCTTCTTGGCTATCGAGTAAGAAAATTAATTTATAAAAACCAATCGTGCTCAGCTAAAAGTGCCACGACACTATATATACTTACGTTGGAAAAATTGTAATTTTTGTAATTGCAAAAATACAGATTCGCTATTGGCAAAAGAAGGACAACAATCTTTACGATACAGATGCTATCAATTACCTAAGCAGATTCCCACAGAGACCATGGGCACTTATTTTGGGTCTTCAGCCTAATACCTACTACTACGTGCAAGTAATGGCATACAATATGGCTGGTCCGGGCCCTGCCAGTGAACCTATCTTCGGTAAGTTCCGTTTAACTTACAACATGATCAGCAGCTGTAACGAAATTTATGACTATTATTCTAATGAACTTTGCAGAAAGAACATTGAAGAAAGCTCCACAGAAGCCTCCAACAGCAGTTAACGTAAAAGCATTGGACTTGAACACAGTGGTAGTAACGTGGCGCTATGTGGCACCATCAATTGAAGAAGAAACACTAGCGGGATACAAGGTGACGTGTATTCATTACAGGTCTTGCAGTAAACTGTTCGGGACTGAAACTAAATTCGCGTCATTCGTTGTTTTCAGGTCCGAATTTGGGAAGCGGATCAAGACATTGCCACGGCAAATGACACAACCGTTCTCATTGAATACAGGAAGTTAGAAGCGACAATCGAGAATCTAAAGCCGGGAAAAACATACGTGCTCCGTGTACTGGCTTACTCCGCCGGAGGAGACGGGAAGATGTCATCTCCAGCTACTGAATTCGTCTTGGGTACGGACTGAAGTGCCTCAGTTTAGACATACCTTGCAGTAAAAAATAAATCAAGCAATGTAGAATATATTTGGCGTGTATGAACGTAGTTTTGTTGGAATACAGGTGACACGGAAACACTTCGCAGCGGTGGAGAGTCCTTCCAGAGCATATCCTTGATGACACTTGTTACAACTCTTATTGCGCTTTTAAGTAGTCAGTTTTTTGTAAGTTTGCATATTTTGCCTTAAGGACAAACATTTTTAGAAACCTAAAACTTGTGCCAACAATTGTGGTTTTCCACAGCCTTAATGAACCCTTGACAATGTCCATTTCCGTTAGCCTGAGTCGCGCACTTCTCTGAAAATCGTTAAACGTATCCGTCCATATAAGTCCTTTTCTAGTACAATATGTAAATCATGTAGGGTTAGAAATCAATGTTAGTTTTACAGGTTGTGCGAGACGTTCATTTATACTTACAATTAAGGCTTTAGTTAGTTTGTGACTAAAACCGGTTATAATGGTACATCTCTGTTCACGTATTCATGTTCGAAGCTTTACCTACATAGATTTTTCATTTTTCGACTGATTCTGGGCATGGTTACGGATAACCTTACATGCATCTCCATTTCTGATAAAATATAGTTGTAAAATTATCAACACAATAATAACCATACATATCTGTAGACATTACATTTTTCAGGGCAATCTCTAATAAGTGGATGCAGTGGACCCCAGTTTCTTCAGTGTTTGGTGATAGAGCTTTAGATAGTGCGTAAGAATTTATAAACTCAACCAAATATCCCGTTGACGCGTTACACTGTACAGAGTTTTAATATACAAATACTTTCCTACTATAGGATAGTGTGACATAGGATAGGATAGTGACAGTCCGGTGATTTAGAGCTTTCCTCTGTCTAGCAACACTTTGTATGATTCAATCATGTCTAACAAATTAGTATCCATAGGTTATCAAAGTACGTAACGATAAAGCAAAGAAATCTTCCATCATGACATAAATTTCATGACAACCAACTTGTTGGGATATATGTAGTTTGGTAATATCGTATTATTGCTATCGTATCGCTTGTTTGTAAGTCAGTAAGAAATTGTTTTATACGCCTCGTGAGACAAGTGTTCAGCTGTTGTCAATTGTTTTGTAGAAATATGCCTAATTTCTAGATTTTATCAGTGTTGTAACAACGTCCTATGGAGCTAAATAATACATATCATTGTATTGTTTTATTTTTGGTTATCCTTTGTTTGATTAATGTGGAGAGTTTGAGTTACTCAGACTCTCGTTGTGATCCAAACGCTTTTTTGAACAGTTTGCGAATGTATTCATGACAAAACTGGAGTTAGTGCATTTAGCACTACAAATAAAAGAACTGATTGTGCAGTGCAATTCAAGTTTTAACATTAAATTCGTCTGGAAAAATATACCAAAAAGGCAGTAAATTATGTGGAATAGTGTATTCATTCAAAGACATTTATTTATCACCATTGCACCTAAGATACTTAATACAGCCAGTCTCCTACGACAGAAAACCAAAACTCTACTAAATTGAATTTAATTTAAAACAAAATAATTACATATTAGAAACCGCCTGAGAAGCAAGCGGACTTATAGTTGACTAGTTTTTTTTTGAAATTTTGGAGGGCATAACGCGTTTATAACTGTTACTCCGGCGAAAGTATTTGTTTGCATCTCACCATGATTTACGTAGCGAAAATTGAGTAAATAGGTTGTAAGGTCAAGATGAAACATTTGAAACATGGAACACTTTTGATAAATACTTTAGATTTTTTTCTTCATTTTTTGCTATTCTCCTACTTCAATCCATACGACCAAACTAAGTGGCTGTAACATTGCACAATTTCCCACATTTTTTTCTAACTATACTAATCGTTCTACTATTTTAACTGCATACATCGATATTGTCATATCGGTTAGTCAATTAGAATTCACAACAGAACGAGACTGTTGTTACGACTATGCTAACTATATGGACTACGAGCAATTCGCTTAGAATATCATAACTGATAAGTGGTATTAACGTTTGATCTCAAGAATTGATAAGTCAATGGGATTGCCTAAACACACGGTATCTACTAGAGCTAATTGCAAAACTTTGTGACTAATCATTACCACCGAAAGATATGGGCTTTCCTTTGGGATCATCAAATCTATCCATTGTTTTCACATCCATGACCATTTTTATTCCCCATGTGAGAATTGCAATAAGAATGATTGTGACAAAAATGCCGGACCAGATGCCAATAGTGAAGAATCCAACACAATCATATGCATCTGCGAACTCACTTTTGTGATCCCCCATGAATGCTTGAATCTGGAAGAAGACAAGAGGAATGGAGAATCACCTTATTAAATGGCCAACGACCAAACATGGTTGAAAATAAACAACACAAATACTTTTTTATGTACCTGGAATCCGTCAAACTCTATTTTGAAAGTGTGATTCTGTCCCAACTCTTCCATCGGCTTAATTGGAAACAATGCGAAAAGAGAACAATGGAATGAATCCGTTAGTGGAACAGTCAGATCGTATGCGGTTTTTAGTACGACATCTTTGAAGTCGAAGCTCTGTGTAACCCTGCCACTCAAAGTTACTGTTCCGCTAGTCAAGGTCCAATATCCCATTTTGCCTTTTTGAAGTATCATTCTACAAGTTCAACAATTTGCCAGTGAATTTTCCAGTACTTGAATTAAAATCAATGTAGTAGATCAAAATTTGTCAAATTTTATCACTTTATATCAAATGTAGTAGTTGATACTGCTTTAGCCTGCGCAGGGAAAATGATTGCTAGAGTGACATTCTCGCCAGTTCCCGGGGTCGAATTGAAAGTTGCAGTTGAATAAGTGGCATTATGTCTAGAAAAAGTATTTTTTGATTAGAAAAACAAGCATATCAAATCTGAGTTACTACGAAGAGCGAAGAAAGTTACAAGAGCGTTTCTTACTGTTCGTTTTTGTGATACATTGTCAACTTAACGCTACGAAACACCAGAAAAAGACCATCGTTATTGTTGAACTCGATGAGTTGTTTTGGTGGAGAAGGTGTGGTTGCTTGTCTCTTTTTTCTGCTAAGAATATCATTCACTTCGTCATCTGGCTCTTCACTCCAAGTAGACCGTTTTCCCCATAACATGCCAACAACGTTTGGGAAATCCAGAGTGTACTTGGAGAAAACTCGAAGAATTTCGTCATCTAAAACAATTCAAGCAAATATTTTGAACATTTTCATTATTTTCATTTTATTAAAATACATTCAGATTTTTTGCGTATCGGCTCTAGCAAAATATTGAAAATACAACACGCCACCACAACTTACCCATACTTATCGTAGGTTTATCATTAATGATAAGTATAGAATTCGGAGATTCCAATTTTGGTAGAGCATCTCCCGCATTAATTTGGTAAACTTGATACCCTTTACTCTGAAGAATAGATATCGTATCTGCTGCAGACTGAACTGCAGGGAACAGCAGGGTTTCAGCTGAAGTGTCTGTTATCCTTCGAAGTTTTTTAAATGGCTCTGCAGCTCCAATCCCACCTTGCGAACTTAGGTCTTCCAGACTAAACTGCAAATAGTTATCATCAACCGTTACGTATTGAAACGTTTGCTGACTTGATTTGAAAGTAACAACATACCGAATCCAGTCCAAAAGCCATTATAGGAATATTTCCCTGTTCTGTTTTCCACGCCAACAAATCAGCAAATTGCTGGGATGAAAATTCATTTAAATTTGATTCTACATTTCCTTCTCCAATCCTGTAATTTAAAGAATGAATGAGAATTTACTGGTTATTGTTTAATCGTCACCGCCAGCACCGCACAAAGCGCAGCTATTCACATTCAACATTTACAATTCCACTTGAATCAATGATTACGAAATACTATCAACTTAGTTAAAATACCTTTTCAAAGTCCAGAGAACAACAGGCGATGAGCTTTGTACAACGCATAATGAATTGACTACAATACAAAATATCAAACCTTCCAGTATTCTACCCATTTTAAATTGAATTTGGCAAGAGGAAAGGAAAAAATGACGTTTTATAGAATTGGTTTGAAATTAGATGACAATGACGAAAGTAAAAAGTATATTATGCGTTCTGCTGGCTACTCCAGATGCGAATGTTTATCCCAGAACAATATCTAACTCTTGTACAATCACAAACACAAGTGCTCTTCTCTCTTCAGAATGATAACAGCCTACGCCTAAAATTAACACGACGAGCAAAACAAATTTGATCTCATTATCATATGCGGGACAACTCCCATTTCATCAAAAACCCCGCTGGATGTCGGGGTACTATTGTTTTTTCCTACAGCACAAGTCGCTTCACAAGTCCAAGTCATAGTGGGTCACTCACACTTACACGCGTAGTAGTAGAAGCCACTCCATCATCTATGTGCTTCACATTTTGCAGTTTTAAAAGGACTCTCGTTGATACCATTTTTTAAAATATGCATGCATTCAAATCAATTTTCATAACAAATGCCAAATTACTTGAAATTTAATGTAATCTAACTGATTTTTTGATAAAAAATTACGTGCCTATTTGTTGCAATAATAAAATCGAGATGATTCATGATTAGTAGTTTTAGCTGTTTTAGTGTTATTTGACGGATTGAGGTAAATGATAAGCTTAAGTAATTATAGGTACCTGAATAAGATGGTATGTATGTACCTAAATAGATAGAAACGTTTCGCGGAGAGTCGACAGAGAGAGGTAAATTCATCAATGACCAAATACGTTTATTTAAGCGCAGGGCAGGTATTTTATGCCGGGAATTTATTTTATGACAAAATTAAGTCAGTTAGGTTTGTTATACGAATGAATCAATCAACAAGTGACGTCAATCATGACCAAGTACATGTATTTCAGTGCAGGAGGGATGTTTTTAGTTTGGGACAAAATATTTAAAGCTGGTAGCCGATACACGAATTTAAGCGTAGGAGTGGATTTGCAAGCTCGAAAAAGACAAAACGGAGTTAATAAGTAAGATAAAGTGCTATATATACATTACATACAAGCTTGTTTTTTCTCTGTTTGTGGGTTATTAACTGTTGTTTTAAGTTGCTAATTAGTTGGCGATTACTCCCCCCGTAATGCAAAGGGTTATCAGCTTGTAAATACATATGGAGAGAAAATTGTATTTTGTATTTCCATTGTACCCCTTGTACACAGAGTTTTTTCTCTCAATTTTCCAGAGAAACAACTTGAATCTTGCTTTTTCCTCTCATATGCGTATTTCGCTCCCCCTTGTGGTATTTTCTCCTCTCTAGGTATGTCTTAAATCACTCTGGAACTTCCAGAGTGATCATTGATCAAGAATTGATTGAATTGAATTGATTGAATTGATTGAATTGATTGAATTGATTGATTGAATTGATTGATTGAATTGATTGATTGAATTGATTGAATTGATTGAATTGATTGAATTGATTGATTGAATTGAATAGAATTGATTGATTGAATGAGAATTGATCAAGAATCCAGACTGGAAAACAAGTTTGGGAAGGAGGACGACACTTGTTTGCTCGAAGGTCTAAATCAATTACCACGAAATTAGACTGATAGTTGTTGAATCTAAATGAAGGAACGGAGTAAACAAAAACCATGTAACTTTTTTTTACATTTGTCTGATTACAGTAATTTCGGTATGTGTTTGATTGGCGTAGTTGACATAAAAATAGAACACGAAGTAGCCATTTCCTGTCCGAAAAATAACCACAACGTAAGTTTGTGTTCCCGAGTAGTACGCAAGCAAGGTGAAGCAGAATGTCAGATTATTATCTGCAGAGGAAGTGATTTCATTACTTATTGTACAATGGTTCGTTAGGGGATTTATGTACGGAATATGGAGAAACAGTGAGCAATAAGAGAATCAAGAATTACTGCACGAGTCTGTGTGTGTGTTTGTCGTTTGTCTGTCTGCCCTGGATCGATTTAGTTGGTTGCTTGGAGGATTTGGCGAGTACAACATTTAACTCGGATTTTTCGGTTACGTTTATATTAGTTAATTGATTTGGAAGGTTGTATTCTGAACTCAACACTGGTTGGTAGTAATTAAAGATTTGGTTTTTAATAATTTGGATATTTGTACAAAACGTGAAAGCGGTCATCCATTTAAAAGCTTTAGAGGTAGGGGGGAGGGGGTGTTCTGCCTTCCGTAACAAGTTGTGACATAGGGAGGTGGGGGGGGGGGTCAAAAGATTTGTGACGTTACGTATAAAAGTTTGCGTTTATTTGTCTGAATCTCTCTTTTTATCACCGTAAGTAAACCTAAGAATCGAGGATGCATATCAGCATATATCAATAAAAAACCAATGTGCAAGCTAAAATATCATCTTTCCCGTACAACTAGGAGGTTTAGTGCAAAATAAGGTTAAATTACAAGCATTGTGCTCGTGATCAGCAGCGCTGCTGTGCTTCTGCTTGCTGAAGACCAACACACGTCACCAACAAGGGCGTAGAAAGTGGGGGGATTAATCCCCCCAGGATTCACGAAGGGGGGGACGATCCTCCCAGAAATCTTAGTAATTTAAAGAAATTCTGCACAATATTATTTTCATGGTTAGATTTTTTCATTGTGAAACTAGAAAGCAGTAGTTAAATGAGCTTATGGGTGTCACACATGTAATAATTAAAAGGTTTTTATGGGCGTCGATAATTGTAAATTAATATCACACATGCATTACATTTACATTCGAATTCAAGATAGTTATTCAGAATTTTTCCCGTCGCTCCGCTTGAAATCGGGTTCATAATGTCTGTGTAGACTCTAAATTTTCCGTCTCGCTAATGCAATAATTCCTCTATTTTACGACCAAATCGGAGCCTAACTTTCAAAACTTCTCTCGCCGCTTACATTATTATATTCCTAATATTTTGATATTTCTGCCTTTTTCGTTCAGACATGAGTTTTTGCACCAATATCCTTTCTAATGTCTCGATATTTTTCTGCCTTGTTGTTGATTAAATTTCAAATTCAAAAAGCATGTTTGTTATCAAAGATCGGCCTAAAATTTTAAAATTCTTCCTCGCTTTCGCTCGGGCTTTTAAATATAAATGTTACATATGGAGTGTCAAAGATATTTTTAAACAGATTGTCCGGCATTTATTGGGGATAAATATATTCTACAAAATCATTAAAAACAAAAATCCTAGCTAACGTTCATATATAGTTTCTTGGTCTCATTTTGTGACGGTGGGATTATTATTTATGAAGATAATCCTCTCGTCTGTTCATGTAAAGGTGACTTTTATGACAAAACTCGGATATGTGCTAATTAATGTAGTACAGAATCATATTTATATAGTGACAAATAACGACATAGTAAATAGCTTTATTTGTATTACTATCGTTTAACAATTATTAGTAGATTCGTGAATAAAAAGTATACTCCAGCTGCACTACAGTGAACACTGAACTTGCATTCTGGAGGAGGAGAAACTGGACAACCTTCTGGACGAAGTCCATAAATGTAACTCTT